>CALNHX010002868.1:0-165545 GCA_940337035.1 Agriotes lineatus
CATTGGGCATTAAAATAAATTCACTGTATAATAGTACGAGCGGCGGTGACACTAAGTCTAGTGTGATAAAACTTTTCAATGTCATATATATAATTCGTTAGGTCATTGATGGGGAAACACAAAATGGCAGTGCTGCCACGTGTGGACCGAACGGCACTATAAAAAATTATTAAAAAATTTTTTTTCTTTAATATCTAGTATCATAAAACTTCAGGATACTGATTGTTTCTCGAGACAGGGGAGGGGTAGGGCTTTAAGAAAAAACAGTGCTGCCACTCCCCGAGCGAACTCTTATCAGCGGCAGCAGGGAGATAAGTGATCCCTCAGATCCTATTTTCTAGTATCATCGAACTTCATACAAATTCAAACGTTATCTGAAAGATCATCAATTTCTGTGTAAGAAAAACCACTGCTGCCTTTTCCAGAAAGTGAAGAAAATGGCGGCAGCAGCATTTGAAAGTCGCGATTACCGCAACCAAATTTCGGGTGTTCATTCGGTTTTATCGGCATTAAACCGGTTTTTTTCGATTTGTACTAATGAAATACGCGTGACATTGTAAATTGCAATAAATTTTCTATTGCGTTGATTGTTTAAACAAATGAAATTGTATTTTTTATGTGATATTTTTCGAGTTTTCCTTATTTCTCTTGTTTTTTTTTTCATATTTTCCAAGCCTTCGATTCCAATTGAGAATAAATTAGTTCTATCTAAATTACATTCTATCAATTATTCCAAGTTTATTGATTTTTGGGCCGCTTTTTTAGGTCTTTTCGCGTTTTTCACAGCACGTACGAATCCGTTTCGCAGTTTTATTGAAACATGCCATTTATTTATCAGGACAGGGATTGTTTGAACAAATTAGAAGTATTTAACTTGGAACATAAAGATTTTTGAACTATTTTTAAGCAGAAATTGAGTCTGCGGCGTTGATTTAATAAGTTTAAATAAGTAATAGTCTTGTTTTGTGAAAACGAATTTAATTTCTTTCTAGATTTATGCATACAAATGTTGGTTTATAAAAAACACAAAGATTATGAAAAGTTCGCAATGAATTATTATTGAAACAATTTGCCCATTTAGTAAATTTGGTATTATATTAAAAGTTAAAATTACAGGAGTAGCTAACAATTAAAGCATCGAAGCAACTTATCACTAGTTTTCGTGGTCAGAATCAAAACTTTCTTTGTCATCTTCGTCATTATTATCTGTTGTCAAAGATAGTATATCGTCAACGAAACAAAGCATTTTTTGAAGAAGTAAAATACGTTGAGATTACAAAAAAGGACAGCGACGCGACCGTTGCTGACTGCTTCTCAAACGAAAGTGAGCATAAAGCATACCAACTACCGACGAATGGGCTTTGTAGGTACTTTTGCTACCCTCTAGCCAATCAGAATGTACCACTTGTGAATAGCATAACCGGGGTCCTACAAAGTAGGTTGGTAAAATAAATCAACGCCGCAGACACAATTTCTGCTTAAAAATAGCTCAAAAATCTTTGTTCCCAGTGAAATACTTCTTATTTGTTCAAAAAATCCCTGTAGTGACAAATAAATAACATGAATAAAAAAAATGCGAAACGGATTCGTACTTGCTGTGAAAAACACGAAAAGATCTAAAAAAGCAGCCCAAAAATCAATGACTTTGGAATAATTGATAGAATCTAATTTGTTTAAACAATGATCGCAAGTATTGTTTCAACAAATAGAACTAATTTATTCTCAATTGGAATTAAAAGCATGGAAAATATGAAAAAAACAAGAAAAACCGAAAAATATTACATAAAAAATAGAATTTCATTTGTTTAAACAATCAACAACATTGAAAATTTATTGGAAATTACGATGTCAGCGTATTTCATTAGTACAAATCGAAAAAAACCGGATTAATGCTGATAAAACTGAATGGACACGCGAAATTCGGTTGCGATAATCGCGACTTTCAAATGCTGCCGCCGCCATTTTCTTCACTTTCTGGAAAAGGCAGCAGCGGTTTTTCTTACACAAAAATTGATGATCTTTCAGATAACGTTTGAATTTGTATGAAGATCGATGATACTAGAAAATAGGATCCGAGGGATCACTTATCTCCCTGCTGCCGCTGATAAAAGTTCGCTCGGGGAGTGGCAGCACTGTTTTTTCTTAAAGCCCTACCCTTTCCCTGTCTCGAAGAACAATCAGAATCCTGAAGTTTTATGATACTAGATATTGAAAAAAAAATTTCTTTTTTCTATAGCTCATGTTAAAGTGTGCTTTTATCATATATATAATACACATATATTGCTAGTAGGGCCTGGAAACGTCAGAAAACATTACGGCGCCGACATAGTCTCACTTAGAGTATAACGCGTCTCGTGCGCATGCGTGAGAATTCGAACTCCGCCTTTAGAAGCGAATTTTAAACTTGACCACTTCCCCATTGGCCGGACGACGCCGCCGCGCTTGCACACAGCTCACCATTATACATTGAAGAGTTGGTTGTCTGTCTCACTTCCTTGGCAAGTTTCCCACTCATAGCCGCTAGCAATATAGTAAGTATTAGATATATGGCTTTTATCAACTCAAAACAAAAGGTCAAGTTTTACTTTAACAGCAAGGGTAGATAAAGTAACACTTTAACATCAAGGATAGATAAAGTAATTTAATTTTTTAATTTTTGTTTAAATTAAATATGACAGATTCGTATTATCGTAGCAACCCAATCTTGCTCCTGACATTTTGAAATGTGATTGACTGTCCTTATTTTCTTTTGAAATTGTTCAAGTTCTTGCTATAGAAAAAAATATTGTATTATACACGACGATAAAGTTATTTCTATCCACTCTTGAATCATTAACTTCTCGACTTCGTCTCGACGTTAAACGATTCATTCGTGGATAAAATTTAACTTTATCGTCTTGTATAATAAATTACTATTCTTTAAATAATTTTTTATAGTGCCGTTCGGTCCACACGTGGCAGCACTGCCATTTTGTGTTTTCCCATCAATGACCTAATGAATTATATATATGACATTGAAAAGTTTTATCACACTAGACTTAGTGTCACCGCCGCTCAGACCATACGTTAATAATATTTTGTTAGAATATATTTATGTAATACTAAATTTCTTTTCACATAGGATTACAATGAGCTGTAAAGGAAGAAAACGTGGGCATTCAGGAGCAAGGAGCACCTAGCCGACAGCCCGTATTTTCACCTTGCGATTTCTATATGTTCGGACAATTGAAGGAAGCAAAAAGCTACGCTTGTGCAAGACTGCACGTTGTTAACAATTGTTTTCTTTCTCCATTATTACACAATTTAAGTTAAAATTAGAATTAAGTAATACGAGTGGGTACTCAAAACAAACTGGAATTCGAATGTGACCAGCGAATAAGAAATAGTGGTCCAATGCGTTGGAGGGTTTAGTTTATTAAAACGCTGTCAAGCTATGTCAAATTCGAGATATACAGGTTAAGTTTTGCATCAGTCCGTGTCAAATAATACAAACAAAACCTAACCTACTAACATCGAATTTGACATATACTGACAAAACAATTCAGTAATGCCAAACGTATAACACGAATCTCTGGGTACTTTCCAAATTGTCACTATGACTTTTCACGGCTGTCAATATAAAAATTATTGGTTTTTAAGATAGTTATTGAGTTGTTGGATAAAGTTTTGTATGGCACGTTTGTGTTATTACAAATAATTTACCCTAGAAATTACTCTTCTCGGCCTAACGGCTTCGAGGGTTTTCTCACGTGGATTATTTGTAATATCACCCTTATACCATAAATAACTATTATATCGTCTGACGATATTGTGAAATTCCTTTCTGATTTCCAGGGTAGCTGCATTGTGATTGTCTTTATTTATCTACCATAATTTAGCCTTGTAAGATATCTATGCTATTCATATCTAAAGAGCGAGGACTGGATTAAACACCACGTTATCCCTCACAAAATGTGGGTAGCAATTTGCTCCAGGATATCATTTGTTATGGTGGAAGCTTCATAAGTTCTCATGATTTGGACTCCATGTTAAAATGTAGGTCTTCCACATCTGTGTGGTTTAATCTAAACGGCCAACAGACAGACGGACAGACTGACGGACAGACAGACGCAGCTGAGGACATCTAGGGACTTTGAAATGTGAAAATCTGAAGAAATCTCGGAAGGTGATGTTTTCACGATTACAATACTTCCTTCTTTGTTTAGACGAGGGAAGTAATAATCTAGAGATCTGTTTGACTTTAGCTCCATTTTGTTGATGCTAAATATTCTCTTACGCAACCTAGGTAACTTGTATAGTTAAAAAGCTCGGAAAATGTGAACGTACTGTTTGGATTGCGCTTCTACAGTTTCGTAGTGCTGTGCCCGCTGTCTATGTTTTCCAATGTCTGTAGTTCAGTATTTGAATTTCTCCCGTTCTCTGCTTGTCGGAGTTTTGTTTATCTGCATGGGAGCTAAATTAACTTGGCTTTTGTTCCCGGCGTCCTTTTCCGTTTTGATGCTGTGATGGCGAACAGTTTTAGCGCCTTTTAAATTGCCCAGTGGTTTTATGGGCATATAGTTTATGTTTGGTAAAATTAGCCCTTGCTAATGTTGGCGGCTTTTGCAACCTTGGAGATTTGCTGAGAAATGTTTTCATGCTAATTTTGGCGGATTAAAGCGCTCTGACCCATTTCTAAACGTGATCTAAATTGATCTGGGGTAAGTCGATTGAAGCTTTTCTTGCAGTGATTTAAGGCATTCGTAATTCTATTTTGGGCTTTCTTTTTTCTTTATAGCCGCAGGTTCGGAGCTCCCCTTAATCGCTTTTCTCGCATCGAGGGCATAGACCTTGGCTCTGTATGGGCTTTGAAAAGCACCTGCCGTTCCCGACCTTCGTATGGGCTGTTTGGGGTTTACTTTAAACGATTCTGTGCCAGCTACGCGACCTTCCTAGTGGGAATAAATGGACTCAACAAAAGATTTGTGTAACATGTTTTGATTAGCCATTATTTAAAACCATTGAATACTGTGGGCCGTGAGCCGGTGCCGTGTACCTCATTTGATTGTTACAGTTACCTGCCGAATTCCGTCAGAATTTTAGATGCATTAGTTTGGTATAGTTGCTGTTATATACAGATTGCTTCACGAACTAAGTACCTGAATGCACTCGGTGTGTTTCTTCCATGGGGCCTTCGTTAACCTCTGTTACACCTTTCTAAACTGTTGTAGTGTTTAATATAATTTATACTTTTTAATATGTGTTTTAAGTTAATTTTCTCGAAAGCCGTATTTGTGTTATGAGGTGTACCTTAAATTTTGGCCTATATTTATTACCCTACGATAGCCTATATTTAGCAAATGATCGCCTGAACTTTGTACTTCTGATATTGATTATGTAATTATTATACTGTGATACTAACGTTGTGGTTTTGTTGTTGTTACCGCTGTCTGTGCTTTTCTTTTAGAATAATTATGCTACTGGAGTTTATGAATTCTCTATGATATCTGGATACACTTGTCGTTTATTGAAAGATTCGTTGGCGCTCAGTTTGGCGGTTTAATTTAACTTACACTTACAATTTAAGCTAACAGTACTTTCCCCACTTTACCTTTACCGAATGGTTTCTCTCGAAAAAGTCCAGGATATGAACTAATGTTAACACGTTTAGTAAAAGCGCTATTCACATCTTTGCATAATTGCTATTGCGATTCGTGACGTTCTACCCGTTTACAAATTCGATGTTAAAATATGAAACAGTAATGCCCCTACACCTTCAGGTACAAAAGGAGGCAATGTCCTATGCGATCATGCTTGCAAAGACAAATAAATTTAAGTCAGGTAACTTGATAGGCCACTTCTAAGCCTTTTTCAAGTAGAACAAACTGCCAACACCGTTTCGGATTTTATGTCAATAAAATACAACTTTGGCCAATCTTTTAGAGTGATCATACCAGAATGGGAAGTATGGTCCTCAGGAGGGCCTTCCTTTAAAATAGGATCTCTCCAATGGTACACAGATGGTTCGAAAATGGAAGGGGGAGAGACCGGTATCTGTAGACCCGGTTGCCGAATATTTGAACCCCTAGGGGTTAGAAACCTCATCTTCCAAGCTGAGGTTTATACAATAAACCTCTGTACTAAAATAAACCTTAGAAAGGGGTACAATGGTGCAACAATTTATATTGTCACAGACAACCAGGCAGCAATAAAGACTTTACCAGTCTACTCGTGCAAGTCTAAGCTCGTTTGGGAGTGCCTGGATAATCTCAACAAACTGTCAAACAAAATCCAAGTTACGTAGATACGTTATGGTGGGTGCTAGGGCATGAGGGTAAACTAGACAACGAAAAGGCTGATGAACTCGCTAGACGAGGTGCAATAACGCTATTCACCGGATCTGAACCCTGTTGTGGAATACAGAAAATCCACGTAATACATGAGGTCAGCCTATGAGAGGACCAGATAAAATCCTCGTACTGGGAAAACACACCAGAACAACTCTAGGAAAAACATTTCAAAAATTGCTTTGTCTCTCAGTAACGTGATACTAAAAACCATCACTGGCCTTACCACAATCCATGTATAATTAAAATACCATCTTTTCAAGATTGGTAAGGCTGAGGACAAAACCTGCCACTTATACAATGATGCAGAAGAAACGGCAGAACACATTCTATGTTTATGAAATGCTGCCTGTCGACGTAGGCACAACATCTTCGGAAGGCAACCAGTGGCGTAACTATCATATGTGCAGGGGGTGCAAAGAACCTCCGCGCCGAATGTATATAGGCGCCGCGGTAGCGGAGTTTTTTTGTGAAAATAAAAGTTTTCCTAGAATAGAGGTTCAAAGCGGCAACAGACTATGATACGTGAGCGCCACTGGGCTCTTTTGAGTGCGCAGTCTTTTCTGCTTTTGAGTAGATTAGAAGTTCCAGCTCTAGTGTGTGTTTGTGATTCTTAGGTTGCATAGTGCATAGTAACATAGTATAAATTCAAAGTTTTAAACCGCAAATTTCTGACGATTGCCTCAGATGCAGAGGTCATAGAGTGCCAAATTACTTCAAACTACGTATGAAACTGATCTCGATGACGGCTTACTAAAGCAAATTGTACAATTTCGATCTTCGTACACAGCTAGTATTAAATATTGCTTATCAGTGAAGGAAGTGGGAGAAAAATGTCTGTCTAATCACACATCATTGGCTAGCTTTCCATATTTGTATACAGCGTATATCCTACTTTTTACATCCCATCACTACAGCCTCCACTGAGAGATCTTTTTCTAAATTAAAAATTATAAAAAATTTTTTGCTACGTAAGAGTTTTGCATTACTGAGTATCGGGAAAGTAAGATCCAGTACTCTTGGTTTTAATGCACTGATAGATATGTTAGCTTTAGCAAAGTGTCGCAAAGGAGAGTTTAATTAAAGTGCTATACCTACCTACATATTTATATATCTACTAGGTGCCCGGCAACCGGCCCCCCCAAAAATAATTTGTCTCTGAAACCCCGTTTCACCACTATAGAGTTTTAATTTTATATCATGTCCATCGTCTTGGACTTAAAAATACATGCCATTTTCGCAATCAACGTCGCAAAAAACCGCAATAACGACACCCATATCGATTTTTAGGCTTATTTGCCCCATTTCACCCCTTAAGGGGTAGCGGACCCGACAGAAGTTGTCCTGTCCGAACGTTGGTTTGCCTGTTATTGGCGGGTTTAGCAAACGTTTTTTTCGATATTCGAATTTTTGATCTTTTTCATTTTAAAAAAGATTGGAGGTTGGTGGGAGGGGGTGTGAAATTTTGTATATGTTCTGATATGCGAGAAATCTTAAAAAATTTAAAAAATAATTCGTCAAAAAATTTTAAAAAAATTCTAGAACCCGATTGCACCTCCACCTACCGGATCCAATTGTGAATCTAAACCATCCAGGGACCCTCTCAAACACACACACAAAATTTCATCAAAATCGGTCCAGCCGTTTAGGAGGAGTTCAGTCACGTACACACGTACAGAAGAATTATATGTATAAAGATATACGGATGGGGCCATTATTATATATAACAGCAATAAGATAACATGAACTATAAATAGAATGCTTGAGTAAGAAAGAGATGACCATACAACAAAAATTACTTAGTAGGCACAATTAGTTGACATATGTCATAATTAAAGTGAGCGTCAAGCCTACTCGAATATTTGCTACTATGTTTATCTCTTTCTCACTCAAGCAATATGTGTTATTTTCTTGTTCATGTTATCTCATTGCTGTTATATATAATTGTGGCCTCATCGGTATTTTATTTTTCTTGTGAATTATTTAAATTTGTATTCCTTTTACGTGGTTTTTGTTTTTTGTATTTTCCTATGTATTTTTATGTTTCATGTTATATTTTGCGAGTGTTTGATGTAATGGTAAAATCTGTTCTACTTTATGGGTCGTAATCGTGGACGGTTACAGAACTGGTTAAAGCAGAAATTGCAGGTGTTTGTAAATAGGTGTTAGGTGGCCAGTCATTATTTAGAACAAAGATCTTTGGGACCAAACAAATCAGGTGGACATTAATATAGAAATTAGGAGAAGAAAATATGGATGGTTAGGGCATACGTTGCGAAAAAATAAAACTGAAATTGCAGAAAAGTTTTGATTGGAAACTTTAGAGTTTTCAGGAACAGAGGACGCCCGCGAAAAACCTGGAGGAGAACTGTAAAACAAGAGACAGGAAAGACTATAGCACAACTGAGCCAAAGAGCAAAGGAAAATGACAACTGGAGAGAATATACGAATACCCTATGCCCCAATAGGGAATAATAGGATTATTATTATTATTATTATTATTATTATTATTATTATGTTATATTTAATAAAAGATTGAAACATCTAAATGTGTTTTATTTTGCAGTAAGTAACCTTTCATGTTAAGAAAAGAGCTTATTAATTTTCTTAAAATGACTCCCCCCCCTCTTTTTTCTGAAACTTCTTGTCTACAGCGGCTATCATTTATTCTTGCCCACCGGCACCAAATCGTCTTGTTACGCCACTGAAGGCAACCATGACCATCTTGAGGTTTATTAATAGTCTACAACTTCTCTAAATAAAGTGAGGGCTCAGAAGTTACAAAAGAACCGATAGGGTCACAGTGACGAAAGGCACTTAAAAGCTTAAGCCCTCTACCACTATTATTGTTATTATTAAGTTAAGTTGTCTAAGTTACAATGCATTGATTGATATAGTCAAAAGTAATTTTTACATGGAACAAGAATTTATAAGCATATTATTTGCTATTGGTCATGGTGCCATAAGTTATCTCAATTCGTTGCAAAAGATTTTTAATGAAAATACTCACCAAGTATAACCAATAGAAATTCCAATAAATGCAGGGCTATTTCAATGACACTGAGACAATACCATTCTATTCTGTTGTTAATTATGGGAATTACTTTAGATAGGATGCCAGTACTTCCTGAAAGATCAGAACAAAGTAAAGCAGCACTTTAGTGTTTTACGAAAATTTTACCTGCTATAATGAGATATTGTGGTATATGGTTTTGAATAGGGCAATCATGTATTGTTATTATCCCAACAATCAACATAATTGAATATAGTGCTACGAAGAGAAGCGATCCAATGACTGAGTAAGCTAAAATATGAATTATTATTAGCAAATATTTTTATCTACGAGTATGATTACAAAATAATTTGATTCGCCTGATAATTATTATTAATACTTTATTTAACTATACAATCGCAAACATGATGTGTTAGCAGGGGTTAAAAGGGCTGCTATTCTAGAGTAGTTCTATAGTTCATATGCAATTACGTATTTGATTTCAATATGGCGGTTGGAATATTGAAAGAACGATTTACACTAGGAGTAGTCTCCACGTATTTTTTTTAGGTTTAGTCATTTCGATTGGTAACTCCATGTTCGCATCATGTTACGGTATAAAACTGTTTTTATGACACCTCGGGGTACGAGAGTGCCACCAAACTTGTCACGTCTGGGAAACGTCACCACTTGCCCTAGAATTCTCGAGAATAGACTAATAGCCACCGCTGAATACGATCAGGAAGATGGGCGTGATCCTACAAACGGGACGCCATAGGTACAAACGTGACAACATATACAGGGTGTTAAAAAATAATAGGGCGCCACGGGCTTTGGAATTTAAGCCCACGTCTGACAGAAACCCGAAAGCCAAACGGGGTAGGATATGAGTATAGCCTTGAGACTCCCCGGAATCGGTAGCTGGAGCGTTTGAACCTACCTTGACGCTCACAAATTCGTCCAGGATCCGCTTTACACCATTCATACACCAGAACACAAAGAAAATACAGCGGAAGCGTTTAACAAATAGGTCTATGTTTTTTAGACACATACGGTACACAAACGTTAATTAGTTCGCATTGCGTAACGGAAAAGGGATGTTAAACACAAATATGGTAAACAGACATTAGTTAGTACGCAAACGTGATGCGCATGCATATGGCACTGTACACGCACACTTTTGATTAGCGTGTAATGCTTACGTCTAGTAAAATACCTTAACTTAACTTCACCTGTGGCGGTCGAAGGGAGCCAGCTTGGAGTTCGGCGAGTGTCCCAAGACTACGAAACGGGGCGAGGGGCTCCAAAGAGTTCGAAGCGTAGGCGTTGATGATAAAGTCCCGCAGTTTCCTAACCAGAAGTTACGATGCGACCAGAATAATCGACAAGGCTCGCACGTAAAATTTGACCAGGGGTAAACGCTTTCAATTTGATCCCACATGCAAATAAGGGTTATATTGGCACAACGGTCCATTCGACGAAACAAAGAAGCGCCTGGCAATTCGACAGGAATCAACACAAACCTCAGCCACACACACTACGACCGACTCGCTTCCAGTCTGGGAGCACACCAAATAACGGAAAAAACATCCTAGCAGGCATCAAGCGGACGCCACCCCAAAGTGGCGACGCCGTTCGCCGCGCATCTCAAAAACCAAATTGATCCCTTCTCGTGCCTGATGCCAACTAACTGACAAAACCCCGCTAGGCAGCCCAAGCGAGGACGGGAAAAGGGCGTCGGTTGTCTCGCGCGAAACACGTGCAACCATGCACAAGATGACTGCAAGCTTGTGCTGACTCGCTCACAATCACTGGCGTTGTTTGTAAAATTCATGTCGCGGAATATTCTAGAATGCGTCTGCATACTAAATCGATATTTGTAACCTAGCGTGCCAAGGAATATAAGCAAAGATACGAAATAAGCGTCTTTCAGATTTTACGGCGGCGAGCGCACCTGTGTACGCTATAAGCCATTAACTGCTTGCATGAAATTCGATAAGCTTAACTTAACGAGCGGAATAATATGAAAAACGCAAATACAAGTGGGGTGGCAATTTAGAAAAATACTTTAATAGCCGTACGTTCGTACAATTTAATAATGTCCTGACAAATATTAGATTTGAAAATGAGAGCTTGAAGACAAATGTTACAGACTACTTAAATAATAAACGGTCGTCTATTAAAAGAGATATAAAAATCAAAATATTAGTTAATTATTTACTTTTTCTATTTAATGAAGGTGCTCAAGTAACCATAATAATTGATTCAGCTGTATATTCGCAGTTCACTTTTAGTTTACACAGATCATGGTGACGGCAGATGGTATATTAGATAAAACTCTAAGATGGAGATGACGTATTTTCGAAATAATAATAATAATAATAATAATAAATGTCTTTATTCAGTTTCATACAACATATATAAAGAGAAAATTGAGTTACAAGATAAATTGAAATTGAAACGTGAACCACAAGGGGAAGTTCAGATGCACATTATAGTTAATGTGCCCTGATCTGCCACTTAACCCTTGACGTAAAATAGGTATTAAAATATAATATACTAATTTGCCTAAAACTACCTTAACTTAATATTCTGCTCAGAGCTAGCAAGAGTGACACATACAGTCATTAAGCTATTTATGAAATAGTACTTTGACGCACATATAATAAATTAAACACTTTTTTCTTAAATGAATTAAAAGGCATAGTCTTTAACGAGTTAGGTAAGGAATTATACATTTTTGAAGATATATATTTAAAGGATCTCTCAAACATGGCTGTTTTATGTAATGGTGGAGTGAATATAAAGTTAATGTTTCTTAAATTCAAATGATGAACATCAGTTCTGAAAGTAATTTTGTTGTAGAGATACATAGGCTTAGTAGTGTTAATAATTTTATAATTAAACAAAATGTACATCTTATTAGCTTCACATATTTGAAAAGCTCGTCATTGTACGGAAATATTTTACACACATTTTCAAATTGCGATACTTCTACGAGAACTTATATAATGCTTTTACCCACACCTATTATTTGAGAAAACAGGACACTTGTATAATGCAGATAATGTAGATGTAGAACGTGTTCAGGGGGTTAAGCAAGAAGTTAACAATAGCACATTTAATATTACAATGTCGCCCGCTGAAATGAATCAATATATTAAAATGTGCTAGGGTTTCCGTAAACTTTTGAAAAACCTTCCGGCAAAGACAATACCTCTAACTTACGTTTACAGATAGAGCACTTCCGACATGCTTGGCAAGGAGCACTGTACCATTCCCAAGGTCCTGAAACGAAGCATCCATGGGCGCCTAAATAAATTCCCACATGGAAACAATTTGAATAAAGGTGTCCACTCCCAGCAACAACCAAATACTGAATACTAAAACTAAGAGAAATAATTGACAAGGAATTCGAAAACAAGATACATACTATTATCACATTTTTGGAAGCAGATCTAAACAGAATCTATCAAGCAAGACACTCTCCTCTACTCGACAATCGTTTCACATAGTTCAATAGTGGGACCAATAACATTTAATATATTTATGCTTGACGTTGTAAACATATGCAATGTTGGTCTAGCTATTTATGCTGACCATACAGTAGCCATTACACAAGATTATGATATTAAGCAAGCAGGTGCAACCAATTAAACTACTGATTAAAAACGTGGTACGTAAACATAGAAACCGAAGAGTCTGAATTCAAAATCTCCAATTTTATGCAGACCAGATAATCCACCAAAAATAATTATTAATAATTCCCCAAGTGCATGCGACTCCAAGACACTGACGTTCGATAGTTAGGGATGTAATATTAGATCGCAGACTAGCCTGAATAAGTCACATATACAACAAATTATCAGCATTCGTAAGCGAAGTTAAACATACTTTGCAACAATTTTCAACAAAAACTTCTGTCAGAGTTAAATGTGGAATATTATTATACCGTTGTAATTAGATCAATATTTACTTATGTTATGTTGATCTAGCTGGAACGTAACATTTAAAATAAATATTATTAATAAGTTGCAGATTGAAATGAAGACGATAAGTAAGTTTCCGATTTAAAATTAAATGCAGTGGGAAGAGTTGCTTTACTGGTGTGGATTAAATCTGGCTGAACCACCAAGATGCAGATCAAGGATTATTTGGCAATTCAGTGCGATCACGGTATAATTCTGCCAAATGCAAGTTAATTTTTTAAAAGAATTTAAAAGAATTTGGCGCAACCGAACTGAACGACGTGTAAAGAGAAAATGCCGTTTTATCGGTTTTAGGCAATAGAAATTGGAAGGAAATAGGATAGTTGCATTTCAAATCGGTCAAAGTTTTTGTACGCGAATATGTACTTAAACAGAAACAACAAACGCACTGCCCACCAAAGTACGGATAAAACGGTATTTTTTAGAGTCACAGAATTAATGCATATGTAATATATCGATTATACCAACTCCCTATAACATCAACCAATGAAAAACGGTTAAAATGCATAGTTACGCATGTACTAACTTTTGATAATGTGCATAGCAACGGTGATAATCAAATACTTTTCTGACTAATAACTGATAGTCAAATACCTTTACAAACATTACGTTATCTGCTGAAATTACAATAGTCATAGCAACCACATTAACTGTACTTTTAATATTTATAGATATACTGTTTAAACGTTGTTTATTAATTCGTGATATTATCTAGTCGAATGCAACTCGTGTCTTCTTGATTATCAAATCATTTCTGTATCCAATCGATATATTGTCTTAGTCGTCCTTTGAACTTGCGTGATTGCCAAGCAATGTATCTCGTGTAAAGAGAAATGATTATTTGATAATCAAGAACCCACTAGTTGGATTATACAGGGGGAGTCGTGAGGAAGGGACCAAACTCCAGGAGTGTATTACACACGTGAAAATAATGTAAAAAAACTCAAATGTTGTTATCCGATTTTCATTTGTTTTCAAGTTATAGCATTACAAAAAACAACTTTTTATAGAAAACTTAACTGCGTTTTTGTAAAAAATCTAAATTTTTGTTAATTTAAGACGTAATCATTTGCAAACAATTGAGAAATGCATTATTTATTACAAAGACTAAAATAAAAGTAATGCTTATGGGGATTTTTTTATGACGCTGTATCTTGAAAACAAATAAAAATCGGATAACAACATTTCAGTTCTTTTTACATTATTTTCACGTGTATAATACACTCCTGCAGTTTGGTCTGTTCCTCCTGACTCACCCTGTATATGATAAGTTAACTTACAAACCAAAAGCAGAGAAAAACTAAAGGCTAATTGGAATACATAGCAATACTAAGTAAATAACCTGGATACGCAATATAGGATGATTTAAATTACCTTTTGGGTAATGTCCATAATTTGACCATTGGCCGTTTAACTAACCCATTCTGTGTTCTTAATGGTTACAACTCAACAAATGCCGCCTGAATCAGGATGCAATTTCGTGATTCTGCTAAGTAATTTTAATTGAGAAGCATTGTGTCAAAAATGTTGGCAATAGTTTTTTAATAACTTCCAAAGTTGCATTAGATTAATTTTGACATCAGTTAAATCGCTAAGGGCATGAAGCAACAAAAACGTTAAAAAATATACGAATTCTAACAGGCGCATACAGACAATAGTGGGTGATTACGCAAACAGAGACATAATAGATTATCTGTGAGGATTGTCTTATAATTATAAGATGAATGCATAATTGCAGGATTGTTTATGTTATTAATAAGTATATTTTATGTATTAATTTAAGTTGATTATTAGTAAGTTATGATAAATGTATTAATAGGTAAATTTAACAATTTGATTTATATTTTTAGTTTATTTCTTAGTTGACTTAAGCTGGCAATATTTAATAAATAGTTACTTTGTTCCCTATAAGTTTATGCACGTATTTGAAAAATTGTGATGTACATTTACTTCCCTCGTCTGAAAGATGAAGGAAGTATTGTAATCACGTAAAAATCACCTTCCGAGATTTTTTTAGATCGTCACGTTTCAAGATCCCTAGATGACGAAAAAGCGGTTTTCTCAATTCCGTCAGTCTGTCTGTTAGCAGTATAGCTCAAAAGCTATTTGTCGGAGAGAGACGATATTTTGCGTACATATTATATATCTACCTCGCATGAAACCGGTATAATTTTATACAAATATATACAGGGTGAGCACCTTAAAAAATAAAATTTTGTTTATTTTTGTGTTAATATTGAAATAAAAAGAAGTTATAACTTTCACATAGGTCAGGCTTTACATTTGCAGAAAATAAAACTCAACCGATACAGGATAATGTCACAAAAGAGTAAAAATGTTTCAACCATACCACCGTGACGTTCAACAAAGGCGCGCGCCGGACGTATCTGGAAGAGACTCGGGGCCGGTTGCAGAAAGCAATGTCAAGTCTGGTGTTAGGTAACGTCGCGTCAAAGTGAACAAAATCGCATCAAATTTTGTTTACTAATGTATTAGTTACCATAAACATTTGAGATTTGATTCGTTTTTGTTCACTTTGACGCGACGTTAGCTAACACCAGACTTAACATTGCTTTCTGCAACCGGCCCTCGGTAGCCCAGTTGAAATGTTGTTGCAGTTAGATCCGCTGCGGATATGCGGTTAGGATCGAGCGAGCTGCAGAGCTGCAGATGTGGCGAGTTCAAACCCCAGCAGGTTACAGTTTGTCTCATTTGAAAATGTATTTAATTTATTGGAAACGTGAAGATAGTTTTACTTCTAACTTAATTTGATTTTTAAATTATTTAATGTCACAATGTCGACCAGCGAAGTTCTGAGTAAAGCCCTTTACATATTTTTTTGTTTGCAATAAATGGAAAAAAATGTGGAATTATTTTTCCTGTGTCGTGTATTGTAGTTCTGAACTAAATTAAGGGACCACCAATAAAATTCTAAATAATGTTGTAAAAACGTAAACCGTTTTAATAAAATTAGCAAATGCACACCTCTTGTTTTGAAGCTACCAGTATCACTACGACTCATAGCACTTCTCTGTATCACAGATTTGATAGTGTTCAAATCACTAGGTCACTACTTTCCTTTCAGAATACCTCTTGCGAAGAAGACTAGTTATTTGTGATAACTCCTCGTTGATCAAATGACGTCTAGCCTTATTTTACATAAAGAATATAAAACAATTATTACTTTTAAAAAATGCTGTAGTGACAGCTACAAGTTACGTGCCGTCAGTCTAGAATTAAGTATTTTTAAATCAAACTATAACCGCATATTGAAAATACAACGGCAGGGTATTCCTTGGTTATGTTTGGCACAAGAAATTTCTCCGCCTCGGCGAGTCGAACGCATCCAGCCATTTTCCAGTTACTAGGATCAGGACTTCTTAGACCACTCCAAGCCGAGTCAGCTACTAGAACTCCCTAGGACCAGGTGTAGGACCACTTCAAGCAGGGTCCGCTACTAGGACCTCTTAGGACCAGCCGTAGGAACCCGCACCGCCGCCTTCTTCACCACGAGAGGGCCGCACTGCCGCCTTCTTCCCCTCAAGAAGCCCGTGCTGCCGCATTCTTACTCGGCCACACCCGCGGCTTTACTCAACTTTTATTAATATTTTTCCCCTAATTTATAATATTTCTCTAGTTCGAAGTGCAAATAAAACAAACTGTATATAATAGAAGTTAATAAATACCTTCAACCACTATATTGTAGAGGGTAACGCCTCCTCTTTTATTTGACTGCCGTCATTAGGCTGTACCACTGAACAAGCCAGAAGCGTTTCATAAAATAAAAAAAAATGACAATGATAGTTATACTCTGTTCACTCCATTTCTTTCTCTGAGCAGGCTTTGCATGTGCACTCTTTTAACGATATAAGACACAGCTGCTAACAAAAGAAATCTTACCAACATAAAAAAGAATTTGACAGTTCACTATTCTCCATTCATGAAGTAAATTAAAGTTAATGAAACTAACGTAACTGATCCCTCCAGTTCAGCAAAATGCCACGAATGAGTAGTTTTTTATTACTGTAGTACTTTCAAGAAGTTACAGCACGGAAATGTCATTTTGATATTAGTAAGTTTTTTTTTTTTTTTTTTTATTAGAATAACCAGTTCAACATTTAACAATGTTATTCATAGTTTTGATAATAAATTATTAAATATATATATACGAATAGCGTAACTATAATATTGGCATGGAGGATGTTGGTTCCTCGGATTATTTTGTTGGTTCAGTCACTGTCGCTGTTGTCGTCTGAGCTTCGGAAAATGTCTTGCGGCAATTGCCTTTTGAGACGTGTATGGATGTTTTTACGACCTAGTTCTTGAATTATT
The DNA here is from genome assembly GCA_940337035.1 of Agriotes lineatus. Lineage (NCBI taxonomy): Eukaryota > Metazoa > Arthropoda > Insecta > Coleoptera > Elateridae > Agriotes > Agriotes lineatus. The sequence continues at coordinate 17,640 of CALNHX010002868.1, forward strand.
GTGTTATCAGTGAATCGCAGATTCACAAAGAATTTTTTGGTGGTCTTCTTAATAAATTGCTCGACTGTGTCCATCCCAAGTTCGAAGTGTATTTGATCATTGCGTATGAACCATGGAACGTTAACGGCTATACGGAGAACCTTGTTCTGAAGGGCTTGAAGTTTCCTCATATTAGACTTTGATGTGTTGCACCATACAGGACACGCATAGGTAAATATTGGTCGGATGAGGGCCTTGTACAGCATAATCGTACATTCATGTCGCAGTGGTGATTTCTTGTTAATTAGCGGATAAAGGAGTCTTAATCTAGCATACCCTTGATTCAGTTTGTTGTTTATATGAAAGCTCCAAGTAAGCCGAGTATCCAAATGTACTCCAAGGTATTTAATTGCTTCTTTTTCCGAATTCCATGCGATTTCAGTCCCATTAATTGTGATATTTTGGTGTTCCCTAATGCGCTTGAGTGTAAAAATTTTAGTTGCGCATTTACTAGAATTTAAGGAGATACACCATTTGTTGAGCCAATGAGTTAGTGTATTTGCTGCAGATTGTAAATAGTTTATGGCTGTATCAAGATCCTCGTGCTGAGTGATTATGACTGTATCATCAGCAAACAGTGCAATTTTACTCAAATGTGGAATAGGAATGTCGTATACGAACAAATTAAAAAGCGTTGGTCCAAGTACACTGCCTTGCGGGACTCCCGCATGTATGTTCTTAGTGGTTGATATGGAGTTGTTGATTCGGACGGCAAATGTTCTATTTTCCAAGAATGAAAAAAATATGGCCACTAAATATTGAGGCAGTTGTGTGTGAAGCATCTTGTATTTTAAACCTTCTATCCAAACCTTATCGAAGGCCTGGCTTATGTCTAGGAATGCTGCTACTGTGAATTGCTTGTTTTCATATCCCTGCTCTATTATTTCGATAATCCTTTGAAGTTGTTGTACTGTTGACAGACCCTTCCTGAAACCAAATTGAATTGGAGGTATTAGTTGATTGTCCTCTAATGACGAAGCCAGTCGATGCAGTATCACTTTTTCCAGTAATTTAGACAGTGTTGGTAGTAGACTGATTGGACGATAGCTCGCACAATCTTTTTTGGCTTTCCCATGTTTGTGAAACATGAGAATATGAGCAAATTTCCATTTATGGGGAAAGTATCCCATTCTCATACAACCATTAAAAACTGTGGATAAATAGGCAAGTGCTTTGCTGGTGAGGTGTTTAAGGGCTATATTAGGTATCTGGTCGTGTCCTGGAGCCTTTCTTACTGATGCTGCTTTGATGTAGTTATCAAGTTCGACTGGTGATGTGGGTTGATTAAATTCTTTCACTATCGGTAAATGGGTTTCAGTATAGTTGTTAACCATTCGAGCAAATGTTCTGTTTGTATCAGGAATCCTTGGTGTGAAAGTATTTTCCAGGTGTTCGGCAAATAGGTTGCTTTTATCTTCATCGGTGCTATAACTGGCATTTCCTGTAGTTAGGGTCGGGATGATCTCTACTAGTTGAGTTACACGTTTGGTTGCTTTCCACATATCTGTGCTGTTGGGCTCAATACCTTCTACATATTTGCTGTAGTTATAAATTCTGGTTTTGTCTATTTCTCTTTTGATTTTGTGTGTTAAGTTATTTAGTTGAGTTTTTAATTGTGCGGTTCTATCTCGCTGCCACTGTCTTCTTATTCTGCTCTTTTCTTTAATTAATTCTAGGATATAACTAGGAGGAATATTAGGATTATTTCTTTTTTGGTGGTGGAAAGGTTTGGTTGCAAACTGAACTGATTCGGTAACGGTTTTTGTAAAGGTTTCAATACATTTATCAATATCTTGTTGATTTTCAAATTGACTTGGATTCACTAGTTGGTAATCTAATCTTTCCTGGAACTTATTCCAATCGATGTAACCATTTATCAACCTAGGGATTGGAGTACGGAATATAGGAGCTGTAGTGAAATGTATGAGTACTGGTAGATGGTCAGAGTCAAGTTCGGGAATTACTTTTTGTTGAATTGGCGAATGAAAATCTTTAGTAATTATTATATCTAGGATATCTGGCTGGTGATCTCTTCTATATGGGTAGGGTAGTAGGTGTAATCGCTTGGTGCTAGGATGTAAAGCTGATGTGTCGTTGCTATCTTGTTTAATTTTATTCCACTAGGGTTGTTTACTCTACAGCCCCAGAATGTGTTTTTACTGTTAAAGTCGCCTATTAACAGTGTTGGCATTGTTGCATTAAACAAATTAAGCATGTCAGTATCAGTGAGCATTTTGTTCGGTTGCTTATATCCTGTTATGATTTTTATTTGATTGTGGCTAGCGGTGTGTATTGTGGTTGCTATTGTTTCTAAATTGCTTACTGGCATGTCGATGGGTGTGTTACATTGGAGTTGTTTCCTAATGATAACTGCAACGCCTCCCCAAGCAGTTTGGGATGTTCTATCGTTCCGGAAGACGTTATATCCATTCACCTTAAAAGCTTCTCCTTCTGCTAAGTGCGTCTCTGTTATGCATGCGATGTCAATGTTATATCTGGCGAGGAATGATATAAAGATAGATCTTTGTGCTTTGATCCCGTTGGCGTTCCAGTTCAGGATTGTGATATTTTGGAGGGTTCTGGGGAATTATCCATTGAGGAGATTAGGAAGGATATGAGTTATAACAAAGGATTTAATTTGGGTAAGTGGGGTATAATTAGTTGTTTGATAAATTGTAAAACGGAATTTATGAGTGTTGAAGATATTAGTAAGTTTGTGTAACTACATTTTTGATAGACTCGTAAAAGTATTCACATTTAAGGCCTGGTTAGAATCACAAATGGAGTAAATGAGGTATATGTAAATTCGGTTCAATGGAAAAACATTCATTGGCATGCATTTTTCAACACATACTAACTAAATTACGTAGAAAACTTTAAAAAATTACAATAGCAAATTTAATTTACTAATTATATTATGTTTTCCTACAGTTATTTCAAATTCTATTGGTGGTTTCTTAATTTTAATCAAAAGTGTATTAGGAATTGACATATTAGCACAAAAATTATTTTCTTAAATGCCCTACATATTTTTATGGTTTAATGACTATGATTTAAATGATAAGCAAAATATTTGATTTTCGGTAGACTATAAAGTAAATATTATTTTCAAGACCACAAAACCCAAACAACTTAGAATTCGTATACACATTTGGGAAGTAGTCAATATTCACATTAAGTTGTGCTTACTTTTATTTCAATATGTTAAATATACGGTACCTCCCACCCAAGAAAAGCGCTCTTCCGTGCTTTCCAAGAATACTTCGATACTCAGCATCACTCCGTTTCGCTAATACAATGAAATGCTATGAACCAGTTATTTATAAAAAACAAAAAAACAAAAAAAAAAATTTTTTGCCGACGACCATAGCTCAAAAGTTGATGTTGCCTTAATTTTCGGAGGACCTATCGTATGAAAACGATCCAAGACTTCAGGAAGGTTCCTGGCGACCGGAATCGTGTACACATACGAACATACATCCCCGCACAGCACGTTTAGGCACCCCTCAATACGGGGATTGATCTAGTGGGCTGGATCTTCACCAAAAGATCCGCACCGCCGAGACGGAGATTTGATATAGTGGGTTTATTAGTCGGTTGGCTCGAATTTTAGAGATATTTGACTCAGAGTGGTTTTCGATATGAGGGAATTTCAATACTTCGTACACTTCGTGTCGAAGTAACTAGGGCAGGTACATATTGAACAAACATTTTAAGTATTATTTAAACTTTGATATTTTTAAACGTATGCCTTCAAAACTTTTCTTTACATACAACATAAAAACACACCAAACTGTAGCGTTGTGATCTGACGCAAAAGCTAAAATTCTCTAGTAGTCTTTGCGTTGAAACGTCGTTGCGCCGAAAAGTGTCCGCGCCGAAACGTCTTCGCGCCGAAAGGGCTGCTCCGAATCTGTCCCGCCGAAACGTCGTGAGAAATTGCTTATTATGCTGCTTCTGAGTAAACAGTTACGCGTAAAATCAGAAAGTTGTGGTAGACCAAAATATGTATAAAAGAAGTTACAGATCAAGTTTGCTAAATAATTTATAGGGGAGAATTTTGAAAATCTTTGTCAAAACTAAGCCATCAAATTGAATTATTGTACGTAATAAGTGAAAGTTTCTTGAAAAGCACACTCACATGCATCCTTACCAAAGTCATGCCTGTAAATAAGTTTTAGTTGTAATGTTTGGGGTAGAATTGAGTACTATCATCGTTTGTTCAATAACATAAGTTATAATGACAGATTTCATTCTGATCTTGAGTTGACATTTGGTGTAGTGATATTGCTGCCGTAAAATGTACGAAATATACACCTGATAAGATAAGTTTAAATTGTCATACTAAATTGTAAGTAGTTACATCAATACTTTTAAGTTATCTCAATTTACATGATAAATAATGTTACTTACGTGAAAGGCCCGTTGTGCTATATATTACATCAGGGTTTCGCTCTGAATCCATAAAAGAGTGAATCAGTTGGTCCAAATGTTAATTTGTTGCAGTATGACGTACACATGACGTTGACAGTAGCACATAGTTTCACCTACCTTACATGGTAAAATATAGTAGAGAGAAAACATTTTGTATGTATATGTCATCAAGAGCATCAAAGCGGAGTATTTGAAATGCAGTGGTGGTGTTACTTGTACAGTACTAATGACAAAGAACGAATAATCTTGTAAAAACTGTACCTACTATAGGAAGTGCGGTATTCTGTAAAAATTCGAGTTTGAAGATTTCACAGAGACGTTCCCTAAGGAATCTAAAAACATTGAGCCAGCTTGTAATTTTTATTTTAATTTCGGTGGTAACAATATCGTGTTTCCTTTCAACCTTTCACCAACTAAAATAGCATGATATACTCATCTCTTTACTTTAAACATGATAAGATTTTGTAGAAGATAATATAGCATTGCGGTATATTCGTACTCTTAAAACTGTGATTAGCAGTGGCAGTGGGTTTTTCCATACTATTCATTATGTAATAAGGATACAAAATAACTAAAAAAAAATGTATTCAACATTAAAAATTTCAGAAAGCAGGACGAATTAGCTATAAAGGTATAATGTTGATACGTTTTTCTACGACCACTACTGTAAATGGTCAAATTGATACGACTCACAAACTGTAGTGTTCTTACGCACAGTCGTGTGTAAAATGGACTACCGTTTATTATGTTGGTAGCAACAACCGTTTTATGTTTTGGTTACTATACCTATGTTACTATGTATATTTTTGCACTTGTTGTTTATACGAAGCGGTGCAAAAAGGAACGGCAATAACATTTATTTTTTAATTAACCGAATGAGTGTGGTCGTGTGACGTAAGTCGAGCTATAAAGCAATTACGCACTTATGAAATTATAAACAGTTTTCTATTGGCGTGTAATATGATTGTTACAACTCTTGTTACGTAATATAGTATATGGGTTACGGTAGAATAACTCAACAGGTTTCAGTATTAAATTAAATGTTTTGTTTGTAGTCAGAGCTATTGAAATTACCTGAACATTGAAAAATCTGAGTTTTAATGTTTAGTGAGGAATTTTATGGCAAGTAAAATTCAAATTCACTGTAGTAGCCTTCTGAGTTAGCGTTCATCTTGTTAAACTGCAAACATTTTAATACTACAAGAACAATAGGTTTTTATACAACGTTTTTAGTATAATAGTAATTATATTTTCCACCATCCACCATATGATATGATAACAGAGGAAACCCGTATTAAATCATAAGCTGCTAATAGACAGTTCTGCGATCCTTACGATATATTTTTTAAATGGTGATATCTAAACTAACGGACGAATAAAAATGCAGTGTAATGATTACATTAATCTTTTATACAAATTAGAAAAAGTACTGGCTAAGTGTGCTACATAACTATACTGTATAAATTCAGTTTATTTTACACCTTAAGTACTTAATATTTTCAAGAACAAGACTGCTTGAAGATAACTTCCCAGGGTGATGAATGTTTACGTATTCATCGATGATTGAATTAAAATGCAGGTTTGTCTTGAATAGCAGATATTGCTTAAGCTTGATCAAATTTTTGTTCGAAAACCGTTATGTGTCGTATTAGTTCTTAGATCTACAGCAACAACAGCAACAAGCTAGTACGATACTAACTCCTAAAAATATCCAATGTATGGTTATCAACGAAAAACTTAATAGATACGCTGTTTCACTGCAATAGGGTCCATTTGTAGGTTTGTAGTTTGGTTTGTATATGCTGTAAACCCAGACAGAACCTGCAACAAGGGAATCATTTTAGTAACGATGTTTACAAATACCATATTCAATACAAAAGTGTATGCTAATTATTTCTTTGCTGTTTTTTATTAATTACACGAAGCCTGGGCAAATCTGAACAAGCGTTAATAAAGTTCTACAAGCCAAAGCAAAGTAGGTAAATGAATATAATCGAATAGTAGAATATATTTTAGTATAAAATAAAATCGGTAATATGGCTGTTTAGTAGTAATTAAATGTAATCCTTAAATTACAGTGTTACAATGTCTGCTCGAATTGCCCCTTTCGAGCATGAAAACATTTCTTTTCGATCCATAATATTTTTACTTCCTATGAAAAACATGTAACTTTATACAGCAAAAAATAAACACATTCTACCCTGAAAATGTAGAACAATTTGCTATTTTCGTCGGTAATAGATATACTTTTCTACTTTAATGTCATGTCAAGAGGTTAAAATAACTCGCACGTTATTTTTCAACTCGATAAAGCTTGGCAAGTTGCTATTGTAACATTGTCACGGTGTTCATTACAAGGAAATGCAGAAAGCTAATTACGTGAAATATGTATTTTCTAACAGAAGTGTATGGCTATTTGCTTGCCTATTATAGCGTGATTTACTAGAAGCTCTACAAAATATACATTTTTCTTAGAAATTTTAACGAGGATATGTAAATTTTTAGTGGCGTATCGTTATTGCATGCTCTAACTGATAGTACATTGTGTAACTAGTAGGAAAACTGGTATATTTCCCGACGACTATGGAAATTACTGGTAGAGGCGTTAACCGACTGCAGCAACCATAGGATGCCGGAGAGTCCACTTTTCATACGCATTATACATACTATTTTTTTGTCTGAACGGAATAACCTTAAAAATTAATAAATTGCCCAACGTTACATTACATTATTGACGGCCTAAGCCGGAAAAGTTATCCCTCTTCTTATTTCTTTTACCTACTTTTATTTCTTGTTGTATTGGAAAGAAGATAACATACCGGCTTAATGGATTCTGCGGCTCGAAGGTACTTCGAAAAGTATCATTTTTCGCCCGATCGGAGAAAAAAAAAATAGAGAGTTTGTCTTCAGTCGACCGTATCACTTCTGATTGTAAAAACGTCTAAAACTTCTCGAAGGCTACTGCCTTAGATTCGTAGTCTTTATAGAAAACAGCCATATATTCCTTTTTTCATATAGAAACGCAAATGCTGAAATTATAGGAAAACTATTGGCAGCAAGCATAGTCACTAGATTGAAATGTGATTTTATAATTTGGTTTTAATTAGGTAGGTGTTCACTGAGGACAATTTCAGCTTATAATTGCCAGAACTACAATTTAAAATAATTAGGATGTCCACCAGGCAACATGAAACTGCTATAGGGACCTTGCGTCTCTTTTCAGCCAATAACGGAAACGGGATGGGCGAGAGAAAAGATTGGTGAAGAATGGAAGAGAGACCAGGAAAGGTGCAGAAGCCCCAGTATTCGCCTCAAAAGGTACTCTGTTGACTCAAGAAAACCACCTAAAAACCTGAATCCTGCAGATGGCCGTTGGAATCGAACTCGCGACCTCCCGAATGTTAAACAAACGCGGTAACCATTGATCCACAAAGCTCGGTAAAAAATGCTAGGGTTGGCAAAATTTTAAATAGGACTTTGACTGTATGACCATAGTAGATATTTCGTACTTCGCCTGCGTAGATCTTGTTCACAGCAAACAAAAAAAATCATGCAGAATAACTATAAAAAAGGAAATCCGTTTTTTAACTTGTTTTGAGTTGCTAATGAAAATATTAAATTTTGTTTGTTATTTACACTTGGTCATTTTTCGTAACACAAAATGAAGGCTGCGGCGTAGGGTGAAGCTTATGATCAGTATGGACAAATCGTTGCTTAGTAGTAATTGTAATTTACAAATTTGATTGGTTCATGAAAACGTGAATTATATATTTTATCCAACACCCCCTAGTTTAAAGACTATAATAAAGTCGATTTTAAACCCAAAAAATAACGCTTTAAATATGCGGAAACTGAACGAAGAAGGTGTAAATGAGAGACTCACGGCGAGCATCAGGAAGAGATAGGAAATGCAACACACGAAGCAGATAACATAACAATTGAGAGCTGGAGAACGTTACAGGAAGCAGTATAGGAAGTGGCAAGAGATATTGGATAAAAAGAGTGTTAGTAATAGAAACAAACGATGATTTCATGAGGAATGCTGAGCAACTAGCTATGAAAAACGACAAGCTAGAAATAAAACAGCATAATACATGAGGTAGCAGAGAAGAATAGACAAGAAATGGAAACAATCAGAAACGAGTGCACTATGTCTCGGAAATGGGAAATACCAACCACACAAGAACATTTTACATAAAAGTACAAAACATCAGAAGCGCCTAGAAATGAAGATCTCCAATAATAGCAGGATAAAGAAAAGTAATTAGTAATAGACAAGAAGTTCTTTAGAGATGGAAGACACACTTTGAAAATCTATTGAATGAGGACGAAAACCAAGACGCAGATGGAGGCAAAAACAACAGCACACCCAGGCCAACTTGTCAACCAGATATACAACCGCCAACACTGGAAGAAATCCAGCAAGTTATAACTAAGCTAAAGAAGGCTGCAGGACCGGTTGGACTACCCACAGAGCTGTTCAAATTAGGGATAGAAGATCTGAGTAGAGTCCTACACAAGATCATAGCGAAAATCTGGGTTTCGGAACAACTGTCAATAGAATGGAAATAATCGGTTATAATTACCATATACATATAAGAAAGAAAATGCACCAGATTGTGGTAACTACCGGGACATAACCCTATTAAGTACCGGTCCTCTCAAATATATTATATCACAAATGCAGACCATACGCCAGATGATTTCTATTTAAAGCAAATACTCCAGAAAATCGCCTACAACAAAATAAATAGAAGAAAACGTTGGACACCAATGAATGAAATGCCCTTTTCACATAAGCTAACTGCATTCGCAAAAACAACCATCAAATGGCAACGATCTACGGTACTCATACGAAGAAAAGAGTCGGACTCGCTCACAGCAAACACAGGGCTAAAACGACGCGACTCCTTAGCGCCCCTACTCGCATAAAAAAAATCCGAAAAACACAAATCAACACCGATGGAAATCTTCGGAAAGAGCCATATAATACAAGCGTAGGCAGATGATGTCATGATGACATACTGACGTAACCGTGAAACCAGGCAAAGCAGCGAAGGTAATGGGTCTAATAATAAATCAAGGGAACTTCAAAGTTATGGAAATAACAAGAGCAAGAAGGCAGATGGGTCCCACACTAATAGTCAACAAACAGACCTTCGAAAGAGCAGATGAGTTTAATTACTTAAGAATGAGTATCAATCCACAAAACAACAGTGATAATGAAGTGAAACGAAGAGTGACTCTGGCGGCCTATAGTACCTCATGAAATTACGTAATACACAAGAGAAACTAAACCTACAATTTACAAAACCTTTATCGGACCATCTGTCCCATACTTTTAGTGCAGAAACGTGGATATTGAACGAAGAACACACAAAATGCTGCTAACCCTAGAACGGAAACTACTCCGATTGATACATGGATCTGTAACAGATGAGGAAAAGGAATGGAGGCAAAGAGAGGCAAAGAATGAACTTCGAACTTGAACATCTATATAATGATCTACGCCACAATATTAGATAAATCGGAAGGCTAAGGGAGCAGACCGAGAAATAGGTGGAAAGACACGATGCACACAGAACTAAGAAGTATGGGAATGAGAGACTGGAGAAGGATGATGAATGATAGAATAGAATGGGGAAGGGTGACAAAGGAGGCAATTATCCAACATTAATAAGAAGGCCGAAGAAGAAAATGGTACATAACTATCTAGTGAGATAAAAACTATAAGTCACTAAGTAACAAACGACTTCCGGGATTGGACCGTGTCATGATTGAGATCGAAGAACTCAACGTTTCGCCCACTTTCGTAAGGGGCTTCATCAGGAGGAAAAGCAAAAGAGCACGGTAACTCAACGTGTGAACCACGTCAGAGGCGAAAGTCGACCAACTATCGGAAGGAGAAAGGCGAAAGTGGGCGAAACGTTGAGTTCTTCGATCTCAATAATGACACGGTCCAATCCCGGAAGTCGTTTGTTACTTAATGACAATGGCCGTTAAAAAGCCTCAAAAATCAACTATAAGTCACTAATAAGATAACGACGATAAATCACTCACTAGTTTATTGTTGGTTGCATTGTCATTCGAGCTTAGTTTATGTTTTCCGTCAGTACTACCAAACAAATAGCACAAATCATAGGCGACTATATCGTAATTCTGAATTTATTTGAGTCCTCGGTACTTTGGCTCACTCCCAGTTAATCTGTTACTTTGACTTTTCACGCTAGTCAATATAAAAGTTTTTTTTGTATTTATTGAGGTGTTGGATACATTTTTGTATGACACGCGTGTGTTATATAAAATAATCCACGAGAGAAAGTGGGGTTTTTGGTCGATATAACACACTTATACCATAAATAACTATTATCCAACACGTCCTTATTATGCTGATTTCAGTTGAATTATAGAGGTCATACGCCACATGTGACTTATAAGTACTTTAGCTCACTCCCGTGTCTTATAATTCAATTAATTTCTCTATTCTCTCTTTTCACAGCTGTCAATACAAAATTTATGTTTTTTAATATTTATTGAGTTGATGGATACAATTTTGTATGGCACGAGTGTGTTATAACAAATAATTCAGTTAAGAAAATACCCCACTTGGTCTCATAATTAATAGATGATAAGATAACAATTACAGAAAAATATTGGTTTGCCAATGCACAACGGTATACTGTGACGAAATATATAATCGATGACATGATATTTTTGTAGACTGACTCTAAATAATATGGCATTACAAACGTCAGAAAAAGTGTCTTGCTTGTATACGTATAGTTACTGATGTGCAGTTACTTGCCCCAAAATTATATGCTTTTTTATTGACGAATGCTATTCTAATCGAATGCCATATAATAGTAATTTACGATACAAGTGCGTAAAGCTGCTCTTTAGGCACGAGTGGGGTAGAGTTAAAAAGCGAGTGAGCGAGCGTTTTAAGCCCCCACGAGTGACTAATCGTACAATATTTTATCTACGATACAATCTAAAAAATACGGTAAATATAAAAAATATTTTACATGCAAATTAGAATTACTAGCAACCGGTCCTAATTTTGAGTGTTTTAAACATTTTAAAACACGTTGCTACTAACTACGTGCCTAATGAAATTTTTTAAGCACGTTGCTATTAACGACGTAAACTAATGAAAACATGTTATTAAACAGTAGTTTTACAAACTTAAAACTGCCAACTAAAAGGCAATTTTACATACTGTCGTAGATAATAGTATGTTATACATCAAGGTAGCGAAGCGCAGTATTATAACCTGAGCGCATATTAGATACTGAGCGCGCAGCGCGAAATATCTAAAGCGCGAAGGTTATAAGACGATTCGCTACCGTGATGTATATACTATTTTTTGCACTACCAAACGGCTTAATACCTAAATTCCCAACAAATTTCGAAAATATTTTAACTGTCAACCTGACAATACAGCTCTTTAAAACGTCAAAATTAAAATAGTCATATTTGGTAACTTAGCAATTTATTAGTTACCACGGTAAAAATTGTTTATTTTACTTTCTCTCCCTTGGTGGAGAAAATCAACTTCACGACCTAAAGATAGGCCAATAACGGTGCGTTCTGAGACTAGTAGTGCAAAATAGTATATTATACATCAAGGTAGCGAAGCGCAGGTATTATAACCTGAGCGCATATTAGATACTGAGCGCGCAGCGCGAAGTATCTAAAGCGCGAAGGTTATAAGACGATTCGCTACCGTGGTGTATATACTATTTTTTGCACTACCAAACGGTTTAATACCTATATTCCCAACAAATTTCGAAAATATTTTAGCTGTCAACCTGACAATACAGCTCTTTAAAACGTCAAAATTAAAATAGTCATATTTGGTAACTTAGCAATTTATTAGTTACCACGGTGAAAATTGTTTATTTTACTTTCTCTCCCTTGGTGGAGAAAATCAAATTCACGACCTAAAAATAGGCCAATAACGGTGCGTTCTGAGACTAGTAGTGCAAAAAATACATTAGTTAGTTATTGGCCTTAATGATAATCAACTTAAAATGCTTACCCAAAATCACCCAGATAAATTCGAAAAGGTATAAGACGGAAATAATAAGATCGATTAAGCACCAGTCCAGTTTCCGGTTGATGAAGGGTAGTAGTTTGGACAGTATACCTACAGCTCCTAAAAATAATAAGCTCGCATAAGAACGAATGTACGACATAAAATGTCAGTTTACCTGCTACTATGAGATATATTGGTATCTTATCTTCAATAGGGCAGTCCTCTTTCTTCACAAATCCAACTACCAGCATAGTTATGTTGAGTGCCAAGAATATAATTAATCCTACGGTCACCACAGCTGAAATTAAAATCAATCATAAATGGAAAGAGAACAATGTTTTACACTGTGAAATAGATGGTATTCTAACGTAAACGACGATAAAATATAAATAAGAATAAATGTAGTTAAAGATATGGTGGATGGTCAAATAATAATTTTAATTTAAAATTCAATGGACCGCGACCTACATTAAAGTGATGTATAAGGTTCGGACAGATTTAATGATAAGTATTTTCAAGCAAAATTTAGTAAAAAAGTGCATACATAATTGAATAATTATTCTTCTCTCACTATACTGTAATTTATATTTATTTTTGTGAGACCCTTATGGATAATAAAACCCCACTCGAAGGTCTATAATTTATTAGCTTATAGTTTAAAAAGCGGGCATAACTATATGTGTTCCACAGCATCAAATATGAAATGGTTGCTCTAATACTACACAATGATAGTCACGTTTCACCTCGTCAACTGCATAGGTGGAACGTGGAAATGCATGCAAATGTTATAAAACTGTTGTAAATATACATGTTTTATACTTTTTCATTCAAAGTTTAGTTTGGACAACAATTTCAGTGTTGTGAATTTATTGTGTTATTGTTAGAGTTCCTGTATAATGTTAGATAGAGTTGGGACAACGAAGGAATCGATTATGATTGGTTTAGATCAACTGCGCATGCGCAGTTTCTTTCAACTTTGCACCAGATTTAAGTAGTTACTACAGAAACTATAACTAATATTCTCACATTTGACCAATTTTTATTTGACTGTAGGCTACATTTATTGATGCAAGTTTAATCATCTATGTTTGTTTTTATTTACATTTGGCCCTAGTTCTATAAACAGCATATCCTGAAGAGTTGTAGGTATTATAATGATAGACACAGGGGTGTTAGAATGAATTTTATAAAGGATTAAGGGAGTACAATGGTTGAAAATAAACTAGATCTATTTAAATATAAATTGGAGATGTGAATAATTATTATGCAATTACAAAGTAAAAGAGTATTTATAATTGAGTGGAAAATGGCTATTTGAAAAACAGATGGATTCGAAAATAATAAAGTATTTTAAAAATTAAGGTTTGAGGTGAATGACAAATACTAAATTGTAATAAAATGATAAAATTAGTAGGTGTAAATCAAATATTATTACGAGATAGAGTTGTAAAAGTAGAAAAATTGAGATCGTTAAGGAATTTTCTTCGATTATTAAGAAATAATAAATTTTGAAAAATCTGCAAAATTTTTTAAAATTTGGTGTGATTAAAATATTAAAAATAAACCCTATTTTATTGAAAAAAACTGTTTGGATAATAAAAAGGGTAATAATAAAATTTACGTGGTGAAGTTAAAGGGAAATATGAGTCCAAGAAGAATAATTAAATACATAAAACTATGGAAGATCACAAGTATGTGGTAAAACTAATGGCAAGTAGAACTAATCTACAAATGTGAATAACTGGAGAAGAATAATAAGTCAAGTTTGTTGGAACAGTACATTTGACATAATACATTACGCGAATTGTATTACGTCAAGCTGTTTGGTGATAAGGGAGAGTTGCAGAGGAGGACCGGAAGTTAAGAAGGCACGTTCCAGGAAGTTGACAGAGGCAGTATTGGAAGTAGGTGTCTGCAGATTTGGTCTGTTCGCTGCATGCTGTAGGAAAGGTAATTACTAGAAAAGGAAATAAAGACTATAAAAGTGAATTAGTTTTTAAATAATTACTTACTGTTTTTAATATTGTTGTATACTATCTGTACTTGTACAATCTGTTTGACATATAGTTGACATAAGTTATTTTGACCTATGGGAATGATATTTAAAAATTTAGAACATCAACTTTCCGAAATAAGCAGTCTAGATAAAGGAATCCACCCCTGATTTTTCAGGAACTAGCACAAATAATAATTATTGATATTCTGAACATAAATAGGGCAAAATAAAAATATAATTCAAAGACATATTAATATCAGATATCACTATACCTGAAGGTACTTTGCATATATAAGGCGCCACAACGTGGCCTTAGCAATATACAGGGTGTTTAAAAAAATACGTTCAGATATTTTACCCACTTATAGATCTCATCAATAAAAACAAAAAATTCCTAATAAACATGGGTCTGGAAACGCCTCGTTTTCGACATACAGGGTATTAGAGTTAAAAAAAAATCCCGGCTGCCCCTGGAATAAATAATTTAAATCTAAGAGGGCCTAAACATGATCCTTAATGGGATCAATAAACCTTGAAAGTTTCATTAAAATCGACTAAGGGGTGAACAGAGATGCCTGAGAGGCTGTGTCAGGACTCCGTTACTTTGCGCTGATTCTATCCGTCAAGCACGTAAACAAGACTGTGTTTACGTTTTAAACCAATGTACTCAATGGTACTTGAACGGACGACGGTAAAAACCACTTCTTGAGATGCAGCCTCATATCTCGACAGTATTATGGCTTGGTATAGAAGTGGCGACGTAGTGAATGAATCAAACATTAAATGCAGATTGATTTTTATTATGAAAATAGACTAGTATTTATACAAAACAAAAAATGCTTAACGCAGTAACAATATCAAAGTTCATATACAGTGTGGTCCATTAAGTGTGCAACAAATGGGAAATTTTTTTATTAGTTGTACAATCGAAATTTAAATATCGCCAAAAGTTAGTGCATGTTCCATAACCATATCAGATGCCCTTAGAATGGCTTGAAGTCAAACAATATACAGGGCAGGACAAAAAATATGAAATTTGTTCAAGAATAAAGTTACCTTATTTAAAAAAATATAGCAAAATTTTATTGAGAAAAGTTGTTTAGAATCAAAAGTTATGCTCAAATACAAAGTCATGGCCTCCTATTCGAATTTTGATTCTTTTTTTGTAAAATTTTGTATTATCCCCGTATGATACATATTTTTATTATTCTGATTTTATTAAGAGTTTTTCATATGTAAATTATTCTTAGTAAAGCATTTGCCTTGTTAAAAAGAATATTTGCGAAATTCTAAAGTTATATTAAATATCGTTGCAACAAACATGAAGTGGACGGTTACCTAAAAAAATATAAATCCAAGTAAATTTTACAAATACGCTTCAAGTTGCTAAAAGTTATTTAAAAGGGATGTGGTTGTGGCTACTTTAAATACATATAAAATCAAAATAATAAAAATATGTATCAAACGGGGGTAATACAAAATTTTCCAAAAAAGAATCAAAATTCGAATAGGAGGCCGTGACTTTGTATTTGAGCATAACTTTTAATTCTAACAACTTTTCTTAATAAAATTTTGCTATATATTTTTAAATAAGGTAACTTTGTTCTTGAACGAATTTCATATTTTTTGTCCTGCCCTGTATATTGTTTAACTTGAAGCCATTCTAAGGGCATCTAATATGGTTATCAAACATGCACTAACTTTTGGCGATATTTAAATTTCGATTGTACAACTAATAAAAAAAATTCCCATTTGTTGCACACTTAATGGACCACACTGTATACAGTTTAATAGGACAAAGTGTTTAAATTACAAAACAGCAGATAAGCAATTTGTGCAGTTTTTATTTCCTGATAGAGCGAAGGTCGCCCGTTGAACTTACTACTGTAGGTCGATATTATGCAAGGAGTGCAGAATTGCATTTTCCTGGTCTTTAACTCGTATGATTGTGTAATAACACTGGCTTTTAAATTACGAATAATGTTTCATAAATTTGAACTGAAATATATAGTTCTTAATCTAATTTAAACATATTAAATTTAGTAATTATGAGGCAAAGACTGGTGATTGCAACATTAAACAGTTCTTGCTAATAAATGGGAATTGCATTTAAAAGCATGCAACTGGATTTCGTAAATTTTAGAAAATAAAATTTATGTGTGTTTAAATCAAGTTTAAACATATTGCCAATTTTAGGCCGAAGAAAAAGAAAAGGAAAATTATATTGTTTCTTCCACATTAAGGGTTTTTAGAGGATATTCTTCTACGGCTGACTGGCGTTGTTTGGATTGATGCTTCCTTCGGTTGATCCTTTTCCGAATGTAGTAGAAGGCTCCTATTAGAGCGGCGGCTCCCAATATGCTGCCGGTGATCCCGCTGGATAGATAGGAATGATGGCGGATAGTTTCCCATGTTACGTCTTTTAGACGCTGTTGATTATTCCTCTGGATAGGTAGTAGCGACGTCGGATGGCTCTCCATGCTACTTCCTTCAGATGATGTTGCAGGTCTAACCGAGAGGGTTGTAAATCCTCGAAGTGGTTCGGTTGCTGCAACACTGGCTCCTTTGCTATTTCTGTAAAAGAGCTTTTGTGTTATTGTGTCGTTGACTATGTTACCAATTGGTTTGGAACATCCCAACGTCCATCGGCTGCCTCTTCCTTTGGAGACGAACATTATATGAGTGCATACGATAATTAATATCACTCTTGCCGAGGTTAGCTGTTTTAGAGGATGCCGCATCGGTATTCCACATTGCGAGTCTTCGGTGACTTCCCTCGCAGACTTTAATAAGCCGTCTTCTTGATACCATTCTCGACGAGGGGATAAGTGCTTAGCATTGTGCTTATTGTTTCCTGAACTTGTTGCTGTTAGTTCTTGAATCCACCTTCTATTAGGCGTAGAATATTTGGTTTCGGATTTTTCATTTTCTGAATTCCTGGCTGCTGCCATTTCTAGGTTCCACCCTACACCGGGTGCTAAGTATTTAGCGAACTCGGAGGTTTGCTCGCTTGCTGCATTTCTTGATGCCATTTCTTGATGCCACCCTCCACTAGGTGCTAAATGTTTAGAGAACTCGGAGGGTTGCTCGTGTACTGCAATTCTTGCCGCTGTGTCTTGTTGCCACCCTCCACTAGGTGCTAATCGGAGGGTTTCTCGATTGCTGCAGTTCCTGCTGCAACTTCTTGACTCCATCCATCGCTAGGTGCCAAGTGTTTGGTGTCGGATTTTTCTTTTCCTGCATTCCCTGTCGACAAGTCTTGGTGCCGCTTTCCACCGGGTGTCAAGTTTTTAAAGGAGTCGGAGGGTTGTCCATTTTCTGCAGTTATTGCTGTAACTTCTGGGCTCCGTCCATTACCGAGTGTCAAGTTATTAATGGAGTCGGAGGGTTTTCCATTTTCTGCAGTTATTGCTGTAACTTCTGGGCTGTATTCATTACCTGGAGTCAAGTTTTTAGTGGACTCGGAGGTGTTCTTGTTAGCAGCAGTTATTGCTGCAACTTCTTGGCTCCGTCCATCGCTAGGAGCTGCTGTAGAAGCACCTGGAGGAGTTCCAACGATTTGTTCGTGGCCTGCAATTTCCTTTCCTTTCTGTCCATCGACTTTGTGAATGAGAACTTCCTGAATGGGAACTTCGTGGATGCGGACTTCATGAACGAGGATTTCGTGAGTGAGGACTTCGGAGGTTCCATGCACTTGGTGATTTTCTTGTGGATGAGAAGATGCCATTTCTTCACATTCGATGATAACAGGATGTTGAACTTCCGTATTCTTTATATTGGCAGCTGCGATTGCTCGTTCTTCCGCTGTAGGATCGGTTGTGAATATTTTCTTCACCTGCTGGATTGTTTGCTTGTCATTGGTAGGTGAACTTCGGAACTGACCACAGCTTTTGATGTAGTGACCTCCATGACTAAGAGTTTCGGAAGCTTCGATTCTCTGCGGTCTTTCCTGTACTGATTCTGTGAATTTCTTTTCACGTACCTGATATTTTGGGGAAAGTGTTCTTTGTGTGGGTACTTCTTCTATGTCCCAGAATTTCTGCAACTGATATTCTTCTCCAATTTGCCACGAGTTGCCAATCGTGGTATTGACCTTCATGTAGTTGTCCCGATGTTGATTGATTTGAGCCACTGTGTCTGTGAATTTATTCTCACATACCTGATCATCTGGGGAAATTTTTCGTTGAGTGGGAACTTCTTCTATGTTCCAGAATTTTTGTAACTGATATTCTTCTCCAATTTTGGCAACCATGGTGTTGACTTTAATGCTGTCGTTATGCTGTCTTCCAATGGTTCCAGATAATACCCAACCCAGTTTGGTATTTTGTCCCAAGATGCCATCCTTTGTTCTAGTGATTCCTTCTAGAATTATTTTTGAATATTCTTCGGCGCCTAGAATTATATCTATAGGACCGGGTCGGTTGAAGGTTGGATCGGCGATGAAGGTATTACTCCAGGAATCTATATTTATGTTTGGGATGGGGGATGAAGGCATGGCTTTGGTAAGTTTAGGAAGTATTAGTAAATTGACAGGTAGGGAAAAGTTACTTGAAAATCTAGGTGTGATTAAACCTGGGATTTTCCATTTGGCAATTTTTGGCTCGCTGTTCCCGATTCCTGTGATTTCAGCTCGAACTTTGGTCCTGGGTAACCCCAATAATTCGGCTGATGCTTCCGTGATAAACGACCCCTGAGACCCGGGATCTATTAATACTCGTAGTAGATGAATCATCCCGGATGCTGCCTTTACTTGAACCATTGCTGTGGCAAGTAGAACTTGGCTCTCCTGTGCGCCTAAATTGGCGGTGATGATGTCCGACTTCGGCTTCTTTTCTGGAGCGTTGGAAGTCTTCATAGCTGCTGCATGAGCTGACGTTCTCATCTTTTGGGCAGGGAGCGGCCTTGATGGTGGCTGCGTCTTATGAAGCAGTGTATGATGCGGGAAGCGACAGATCCTACAATTAAAATAGGCACGGCATGGTATATTTGAATCGTGCCGCAAGCATCGATAGCACAATCGATTGGTCTTTACTGCTTCTTGTTTTTCATGGATAGGTAGCCTCTGGAATTGACTACAGTTGTCGATGTAATGATCTCCATGGCACAGCTTGCAATTTAGGGATGCGGAAGCGTAATTCTTCTGTGCTCTTTCCTGCGTGGGCTTTCGAGCTCCATCTATGGATTCTAGAGATTGGAACCGCACTTGCAGGAAAGCCATTAAATTTTGGTGATCCTGGACTTCATTTGGACATTGAAGCGACTGTTCATATAATTTGTTGGTTTCAGGATCCCATTTTCGAGCGATAGCTCTGTTAATCCACGGACCCCAACTGTCCGTGGAGATGCCTAAATTTTTGATTGCCTCCACACATTCCTTGATGGAGTCGTGCAATCTTTTTAACCCTTGGGCTGACTCTTTGGAGAGGACCGGCAGATCGAATATGGTATCTAGCAATTTAGTTAAAATAAGGCGATTATTTTGATACCTTTGTTGCATCAGATTCCAGGCGGTGTTGTAGTTTGCTTGGGTAACAGCTAGATGCTGGATCAGTCGGCTTGGCTCTCCCTTAAGATGCGTCTTTAAATATTGCATCTTGATGACATCGTCCATATTCTGGTTGTCATCTACTAATTTAGTGAACAGGTCCTTGAAAGTGGCCCATTCCTCATAATTTCCCTCGTATATGGGAATTTTGACTTGAGGAAGCGAGATGGCTGCTGCTTGCTCGTTCCTTGTCGGCGCTTGCAATAAAATAATTAAATTTCTATACCTGTCTTCCAACGTAGTATATTCAGGACTGAAGTGCATTTGTTCTGAAGCCATGTCGTTTGACATAACTTCTTCGTCCATCTCGACCACACGATCCCATTTTTCTCTTAATTCCCTTGTCGTGGTGGCGGGCCTCCCTAATTCTTGTGTTAGTTCGGCGTCGTCCATCGCTTGCTTAAAATTCTGGATCCGATTCTGCAGTTTTCGGATACGAACCTTTTGCTCGGGGTTGGCCACCATTTCTTCTTGCGTTCTGCTTACGGAGGCGTTGGAAATTTCCGTTGTTTTTGAACAGCTCTGCAAGTAACTTTTTGCTTCGCCGTATATGGCTTTAATTTGGTCGTAATACCCTGTTTTAAAATAATTATGAGTTGGAATACTTAGCTGCCCCATTTCTGCTTGATTTTTAGTTGCAGTGTTCCAAAGTTCGTCCAGCGTTTTGTTGCGACTGGCGATGTAGGCTTCATTTTTTCGGCTGGCAGGGTCCTTTTTGCTGTTGGATAATATTTGCTTTATCTTCTGCGCGAGCTCTTCTTGGGCGATAGCTAAGTTGTTGAATTCCTCCATGTTGTTGGCCATTTTCTGGGAACTGGGTGGTTGGCAGATGTTGTCTTCTTCTCGGGATGTGTTTTTTCGTTAGTTGGAGACAGATCCGGCTCGAAGGACCATGAACAGAGATGCCTGAGAGGCTGTGTCAGGACTCCGTTACTTTGCGCTGATTCTATCCGTCAAGCACGTAAACAAGACTGTGTTTACGTTTTAAACCAATGTAGTCAATGGTACTTGAACGGACGACGGTAAAACCACTTCTTGAGATGCAGCCTCACATCTCGACAGTATTATGGCTTGGTATAGAAGTGGCGACGTAGTGAATGAATCAAACATTAAATGCAGATTGATTTTTATTATGAAAATAGACTAGTATTTATACAAAACAAAA
This sequence comes from Agriotes lineatus, assembly GCA_940337035.1. Taxonomy (NCBI): domain Eukaryota; kingdom Metazoa; phylum Arthropoda; class Insecta; order Coleoptera; family Elateridae; genus Agriotes; species Agriotes lineatus. The sequence goes on from CALNHX010002868.1 coordinate 38,857, forward strand.
AATGCTTAACGCAGTAACAATATCAAAGTTCATATATACAGTTTAATAGGACAAAGTGTTTAAATTACAAAACAGCAGATAAGCAATTTGTGCAGTTTTTATTTCCTGATAGAGCGAAGGTCGCCCGTTGAACTTACTACTGTAGGTCGGTATTATGCAAGGAGTGCAGAATTGCATTTTCCTGGTCTTTAACTCGTATGATTGCGTAATAACACTGGCTTTTAAATTACGAATAATGTTTCGTAAATTTGAACTGAAATATATAGTTTTTAATCTAATTTAAACATATTAAATTTAGTAATTATGAGGCAAAGACTGGTGATTGCAACATTAAATTTTTCTTGCTAATAAATGGGAATTGCATTTAAAAGCATGCAACTGGATTTCGTAAATTTTAGAAAATAAAATTTATGTGTGTTTAAATCAAGTTTAAACATTATCATAAAACTAGCAGTCCAGTGAGACAAATGTCTCATTTAAAAAAACAAAAAAGACCGTTTTTCAAATAGAACGTGTATTAAATAAAAACTGTACCCAGACCTGGAAGGTGTCAAAGTGGTTGCCTAACCGATCGAGGTTTGAAGGCGCAGAGGGCATCGGAACATTCTGGAAGCTGTCAAAGTGGTTGCCTAACCGATCCACGTTTTAAGGCGCAGAGGGTCGCAGCTCCGTTTGACTACTGAAACAGTTTTTATTTAATACGCGTTCTATTTGAAAAACGGCCTTTGTTGTGATTTCTCGAAAACCGGAAGTGTCACGTGACTGAAATTCGGTTCCTGACCTGACATAACCATTCCAAACATATAACTTTAATAACTTTTTTCTCTATCTCTTACGGTTTGGCTGCTGAAACAGCGTCCCGGACAGACAAAACGGCGTCCCAGACAGACAAAACTGCGTTCCAGACAGACACGTCTATTAGATAAAGAATGTAAAAATACATTTCGACATCAAAATTTCTTCTTCAGTTTGCATTACTAAGAATTATATTTTCTGATTATGTTACAGGGGCAATGAAACAATTAAACTCGCTTTCGTGATATAACACAAATCACAGTCTACAATAATAACCATCCTGTCAAACTTCTCTGAAAATCGTGTTTTTCATCAGAGAACGAAGCACATACATACTCGTTACAATTTCATCGGAGATGTGTGTTGTCCACGGGTGGAATTTCTCTTACGTTTTTACTGAAGAACTACCTACGGACATCCTGATCAAGGCCCTTTCTGAACCGCAATATCATCACTGTCTATAGTGTCTATCAGGGTTAGAGCTACAAAGTGTGTCAGTTGTTATATTTTGCTGTTATGTATGTGACGTTTGCCAGCTATTAATGAACACCTATGTTCTTATTAAAAAATCGTCACCACCTTCAACATTTATAAAGAAAAGTTTTATTTTGATTTATTTGCTACATTTGCTTAGGGGGAGTACGGTTAATTTTTCCATGTGTTCTCGATTGGAACTGCATCTTCAAAATGACGCATTTCGGTTTTAGAAGCATTGTGCAGTTATGTAGCGATGTAGCCACTAGTACTATAAACATAATTATGTTTACTTGGAACATATTCAAAATATTGAAAGCTCCACGAATGCTGAAATTCGAGCACTTCAAGTAATTGAATTAGCTTCCCCGAAGACTGCACTTTATTGCGAGTTTCCATTCCAGCAGCATATTGCTTTTTATAGCCTTTTTTAACTTCATAATGTGCCCTAGTTACCTCTCGCCGAAACGGTTTGCTCCATCTCTATTTGCTTTTAATTGAAACCTATCCCGCCGCATCTTCGTCTCTTCGCAGTAACAAGTAGAGGCGTCGCGCTACCTTTCCACAATTCCTTTTTGGGCTTCTGCGGTAACGAGCACCTACGTGAAAAATTGCTACGCGGAGGGAACACAAAACTGCCCTTTTCGTATCGCTATGTAATTATCGTAGGAGTGTATTCGAACTTCCTGGCGTTATTGCCAGCTGACGGCCAGTATTAATGTTGCAATTCGAACTCTAACCCTAAACGTGGTGGAGTTTGCGCCCGATTAATTGCCAATTGTTGGCATTAATTGAGAATAGTTAGCTCGCTTAGGCAACTATCTTTCCAATTTTAAAACCTGACGTTCTTTTAGCTTCTTTATCCAGCTGAAATCCCCTTGAACGTTTAATGCGAGAACTAAACACGATTGGCTGCGCCGATTTACGGTCCACAGATCTATCGGAATTGGTCTTTGATGTCTTGACGTTCGTATTTGCAATCTGCTTCTAATTTTTCGTGAAATGTGCGCTCTGAAACAAAATTAGGGTTCCGTGTTTCCATCATTAAACGAGTGCTGAACGTAATATTAAATATTCGATTATACATGCTATCGTTTTTTTTCCTAAGGAGTAAAATTTAAGACATTTTTAATTATACTCTTAAAGGCATAACATTCTCTAAGAAATTTGAGCAAATATTCAGTATTTTAATAAACACTTAACTAGTGGAAAGCGAGAACTTTGAAATAAACTGTTTCAATATAATAACCAGATTCTTAATATAACTTGAAATAAGCAAATTGGGTTTTAGATTATGAATAGTTAAATTGATACAAGTTTTTAGTTAATTTTAGCCTTTATCTTAAAAGCTAGTCTGAAGACATATAAAATTAAAATAAAGTCATTGGGAAAATCCTGATTTTAATTTCTTATACTCTATACATATACAGATGCAAGGTCGGTTAAATTAGCTTTTTTTAGAGGAAATTCTTTAATCTGTATAAAGTTTTTTGAGACAAATATTTATTTAAGCCCACTGTTTTTGGAACCATCATCAAGCTCTTTCAATATTCAGCTTTTACAGATTGAAATGGAGCTTTTCATTCTGATTTCAAAAATGTAGAATAGAAAAATAAAGTAAACAATTCTTACACAATTTTTTCTTACGAAAACCATACCAAAATAATTTATTATAGAGTATAAAGAACATAGATTGCAGACTATGTATGAAGCAGTTAAAAAGCAGTTATCAAACGCGTAAAATGCAAAAAATAAGGAAGTCAATGAAAGAATAGAAACATATAAATGTATATGAATAATTTAGCACAGAAATACATGTAGCAGCTAGAACAAGGAAACTGACAGAACTTCCAAAAACTTCTAAATGCAAAAAGTGAAGGAATACGGGTACACTAAGGGTGCATCTTGTCCCCTTTACTTTTTCTTGTTGTTCTTGGTGATCTCATAAGCACAGTAAAGAATACGAAGTGAGAGAAGCTTACTAAGAGACGTTGGTCACAGTATAAACAAAGCTAGAGCCGCCTTCTCTGGATTGCAAAACATATGGCATGTATATCTATGTTTATACTAATATTAATAGTATATCAAGGAACGAGTTTCTTAATGCAGGTTTTATTGCACGAGTTCATGTTTAGAACGCGAGCCGCGCAGCGAGGGGTGCTTTAAAGTACGAGTGCGATAAATGACTTATGAAACGAGTTTTATTATATTATTTTTCCATGTTGCGATTTTTACGCCATTTTGAAATCAAAAATGCAGTTATAAAATTTAGAGAATTTTGTGATGGTGACAACTAAAAATTTAATGTGAAGTATGAGGTTATGTCAATTTTCCTTTACACATTTTGTCAAATTTAATTAAAAATGGGTGTAGACGTATATTTGTTATTATGAAATTCCAAAGCACCAACTTTGAAAAAGTCAATTGTACTAGGATATTAAAGCACTGAAATGAGCTATAAACGCGCTACATAGAACATCTTCAATAACACGGTGTGGGTCTAAAACATGATGTGAAATAGTCGATCTAAATCAAATGAAGTTGCAGGGATTTGCGAACATTTCTGATATACCTTTTACGGATTTAGTAGCCACGGAAAATTTTAAACCACCACGAACTGAAATAATTAAATACGAAAAGCTTCGAACTACAAGTGCGGCACTAAAGACAAGAGATACTCCACACGTCGTACTTGTTTCGAAATTAGGGCACGAAACTATTGCTAAAATGTAATACAAGTACTACATGTTCCTCGCAAAGGTTAAAATGTAGATCAATATTTACAAATAAAACATAATTTCGGTAGAATGTCTCATGTTCGGCCAGAAATAGTATTAGGTTGAGGTAATCTACATCATACTTTGATTAATCAACGAAGGTAATAGAGATCAGTAAGTTCAATAAATTAGCAGTTAGCATGCCGCTCAGGTTACTGCTTACTTTCAGTATTTGCGTATTTAAGCTCAAAGATGTACTTGAACGAATTGCTTCTATGAACTTGAATCATTTCGTAATACCCAACTTGCACTTTTTGCAAAATATGGATAATAAATTCTCGCCCGCGTTTATCCCTGCATATGAAAACCGGAAAAGCGAGAACAGCATCTATAAATTGTTAAAATCTTGGAGAGCCGCAAATCGCCAAAAAGGTTGTTTAAAAGATTTGAACTGTAAGGAAAATCGCTTACTAAAATGTTGGAATGTGAAAATAAAAAGTGACTGAAGTTTTCATTAAGGTTTGATAATGCTTTTAAATTATCAGTTTTTTTATCACAAGAGTTCACGAAATTTACGTTTGTTAATCGAGAAGACCCATATTTGTAATTTTAAGGATAAAATGTACTTTTAAGAAAACTTTAAAAAATTTCCACCTCTCCTTCCATCTATCCTTCACTTTGTCAATGAATAATGTATAGTCGAAGGTATGCTAACAAGTGAAACTATACTAACTGATAATACAATTTTTTGCAAAACACTTTACTGTCATTATCTATTAATGTAACTATTTCCCTTTTCCTTAAGTTTGAACATGCCCCTGGATAAAGCCGTCGTTTTGTTATCTAATGCAATGTAAAAAAGAATATAACCAAAAATGTCTTTGGAAAAACTAAAAATGAATTCTATACTTTAATCAAATAGAAATTTTCAGAAACTTTTAATGATTTCTTTCTCCTTTTGCTTTGTTTATTTAATTGTAACTAATTGAAATTGAATTTCTGAAAGTCATTGAATTTATAAAAATTAGTAACCTTGTTCACTAAAATATATACTATATATTTAGCAATTTATAGTTTAGTAGCGATGTGTGTTGATCTGTGTAAATAGCATAGAGTTAATAAACATTATTATTTTTATTATTATTATTATCATTTAGATTTACAGTTTGCTTATTTTATTGTTTTTTTAAAACAAATGCAAAGCAATCGACAAAACCACAGTTTATTTTTAGGTAACGAAAAAGTCGGGTTGTATACAGTGCCACCGATGTAGATTACCAGCGATTCTAATTTTCTCCGACTTTCTGCGTTAAACACCACCGCATTAAATACCACCAAGTGGTTTTGCTTTCACTATTGTGTTATTTGCCAGGACGTGGATTACCGCCGACTGAGTGGACTAAACTGAAAAACTACGCTATCAAAAACCACCGAGCCGCTTGCATTGGAGCAAGTTTGGTGGCATTTCATATATTTATCACAAAACCCACAAAGTCGGTAGTAAATTAAATCGGTTGCAGTTTTAGTCGGATGTAAACCCACATTGGTGGCAATCCAAGTCGGGTAATAAACAAAGTCAGTAGTGGTTCATGTCGTTGGTAATTCAAATCAGATCTAAATTCACATCAGTGGTAATGTAGATCGGTGGTAGTGCTCACTCACCGTATAACAACCTCAGGATATTCACAAACTCAGTTATCATAAAATATCAGAGAGTTTTTAAGTTTCATTAAAATTATTGCTGCTGAACTCAGTCACACCGTAAAACTGAATAAAATTAAAACACAGTTAAAAACCATGTATCATGGTTAAAAACAGACGGTTTATTCGAAAAATTAAAGGTCAACTACAAAAATATAAAGTAAAAAACAGACAGTTTCAAAATAAACAAAATAAAGCAATTTCGTCAAATCGTAAACAATACGGCGATGTCCTTTATATTATCATCGAAAATGTAAGTGTTGTACACATTGAGGTCCGCTTCGCAGTTCGTGGATGGGACACTCGTTACGTAATGAAACTCTCATTGACGTCCCAGGTTCCAAAAAATTGTAAACCTTAAGGTTGATCTCAGACAATTTATTTATTGGGGGTTATATGGGGTTTAAGTAACCTCCTGATCTGTGGGCCAAATTGAGGTGAAGCACCATTGTGCATAGAACACAAGCTTACCAGATAATGTGTGTGATTAAAACGGGTTAATCCATCCATCCAGTCCCAAGCTTCGTGACTGAATTGTGATTTCATGGCGAATTTCTTAAGTTATGTTCCTCCCAACTTTCTCGATTGGTGCCAACTCTTATGTTTTCCTGGAGGAAAGTTCCGGTAAAGTCCCTTCCCAGTTTCGTCCTTTTGTATATCTTTTTCAGTATTTAATCATGGTCTACATTTTTCTTATCCTCTCCCCTTTTACTTCTTCTACTCATAAATCTACAATTTTGTAGATTTCGATATCTATATCAGCTAATATCGCTATATCATCGGTATATATTAAACTATACATGTTTACCAGTTATGAGTTTCAGTATTCAATTATTGTGCCTAATTCCTTAATTTCTATTTTGTCATTTTTATTATTCTGTCCATTACTACTATAAACGAATGTACGACTGTCTCCTTGCTTTATTTCCCTCTCCATTCTAAACTCGTTTCACTTACTTTCTGCTATTTGTACTTTTCCTTTTTCTGTTTTGTAGATACTTCTGGTAATCTTTATTAGTTTTACTGGTACATCTAGTACTTCTAAACGCTTTCAAATTCTTATATCTACTGCGTCAAGCCGTTCTTAAATCTATGAATGTTGATATTGAACAGTTCTTCACCTTGTTCTATTTTCCTTTTCATTAAATTCCTCTTTAGATATACGTTATCGCTGGTTCTTCTATTAGCTCTTAAAGCCGCTTGCTGATCATCTATTTTATTCTCTATTGTTTTCCTTAATATTTTTCCACTATTATGGTGGTTTTAAAGCATACAGAAAAAATCTGGTGTGTTACACGCACACAACTTTCTTTTACAGTGATCTTATAATTAGCCAACAATTTGATTTTAAATTTTTAAGCATTTGTCAAAAATTTTCAAAAATTACAAATTTTACAAAAACGGTACAAAATAGAGTGTTAGTTTAAGAGACAAATTTTCTCTAGAATTTTAAGCTGAATTCAAAAATGTAATAATATACGGGGTGCTCTATTTAAAATAGGAGTTAATAAAAAGTATACAAAAATAAACAAAAGATACCCATTTTAGAAGTATTCAACTGGAAAATCACCTATCTCACATCAATACACATTAAAAATGTAATAAAAATGTAGAGTTTAAAAAAAATCGTTAGAGCCGTTTTTGAAAAAATCGAAAAAACTGAAAAATCACAAGAGTAAACACCTACTTCCGGTTATGCGATCTGTCGCATCTACATAGTATACAAAACTTATATATGAAGTTTCAACGCCATACCTCTTTCCGTTTTTGAGATATTCTGTTCACAGACAGACACACACACAGACAGACACACAGACAGACCAATGAAAAAAAATATGTTTTTTGGGATCAGGAGACTCTGAAACGTGAAGATCTGTTGAAAACTCAATTTCGAATTTTTGGGGTGAATCCAATACTTCCTTTATTGTAAAAGGAAGTAAAAAGACAGTTTGCTCTATAATTATCGCAGTTCATTAGTTCTCCTTTTTACTTTCTTTTACAATAAAGGACTTACTGGATTCACCCCAAAAATTCGAAATTGAGTTTTCAACAGATCTTCACGTTTTAGAGTCCCCTGAACCCAAAAAACATATTTTTTTTTATTGGTCTGTCTGTGTGTCTGTCTGTGTGTCTGTGTGTCTGTCTGTCTGTGTGTCTGTCTCTGAACAGAATATCTCAAAAACGAAAAGAGGTATGGCGTTGAAACTTCATATATAAGTTTTATGTACTATGTAGATGAGACAGCAAGCTTTTGAAGAAAATCGCATAACCGGAAGTAGGTGTTTACTCTTGTGATTTTTCAGTTTTTTTCGATTTTTTCAAAAACGGCTCTAACGATTTTTTTTAAACTTTACATTTTTATTACATTTTTAATGTGTATTGATGTGAGATAGGTGATTTTCCAGTTGAATACTTCTAAAGTGGGTTTCTTTTGTTTTTTTTTCAATTTTTTTATTAACTCCTATTTTAAATAAAACACCCGGTATATTATTAAATTTTTGAATTCATCTTAAAATTCTAGAGAAAATTTGTCTCTTCAACTAACGCTCTATTTTGTACCGTTTTTGTAGAATTTGTAATTTTTGAAAAATTTGACAAATGGTTAAAAATTAAAAATGAAATTTTTGACTAATTATAAGATCACTGTAGAAGGAAGTTGTGTGAGTGTATCACACCAGATTTTTTACTTCCTTTTACAATAACGGAAGTATTGCATTTACCCCAAAAATTCGAAATTGAGTTTTCCACAGATCTTCACGTTTTAGAATCCCCTGATCCCAAAAAACATATTTTTTTTTCATTGGTCTCTCTGTCTGTCTGTCGCGAAATTTTCAAAATTTTAATCACGAAAACAGTGATACCAAAAAAACATGCGTAACTTCCGCTTCCGGTTTCGGATTTTTTTGAAAAGCTTATTTTGTCGATGAATTTTCGATACACCCCCGCATTCCAAAGCGCATCAAAATCGGAGCAATACTTTCGGCTGTAGGAGCGTCACCCACCCACACACAGACAGACATTTTTTAAAAACCACTTTTTTGAGTTCCTAGAGGCCCAAAACGGATATTTCTGTGAAAATCTCGATTTCCAAAATTTTCATGATTCCAAGACTTCCCTATACCTATGGGTATGGGAAAGTAAACACGGAATACGCAACTTTAATGTGAATAGTATTTCTGGGCATGATGTTCAGCCATTTAATATCTTAAACGCAAAACACAATTCTAAACAATTATGTCTTATGTACATAGGGTGGAATCCAAAATATGCTAGTAATTGTCCATAATTTAAGTTTTCGTATTTAATATTAGCCTTAAAGCACATAGTTTTAACAATTTTACGCTGTACTCATTCAATTATATTAGTGTGTACATTATATGTAGGAGCCCAAATAATACAATTTATTATAGTCCAATATGGTTATTACCTGGGAAACAAAATATAACCCGACAGTGTACTTTTAAAGATAACTACAATGAATGTGTGCTTCCAAACAGATGGAAACTGACCGCTTTGTAAAGGCATGTTAAAGAGAATAAACAATGGTTTTGATTATTACACACAACTGTCACATGACTGATATCATCCAATGAGAATCATGCATTTTTTGAAAATCGACCAATCCCGAACTGATTAGCTGATAAGCGCCCGTGGGCTGCTTACCAACTGATAAGCTCCCTAGGGATGATTATCGACCCCGTGGATGGTGTCATAATTAGTAACAGAAATGCAACAAACAAGCAATTTGAATTTTTTAGCATTATTAGATCAATTTTAAATCATAAAACGTATACGGGTTTTGTGTAATAATCGTCAAAATATAAACGCGGGCAATACACTTACATATAATTTTGCCCATGCCAAGAGTCATCGTGCTGGTTGCCCTTAGAAAACTGCCCTCGGGACAGTTTTCATTGCAACCAGTACTCGACTCTCGGCGTGTGCAAAATTATCGGTAAGTATGTCTCGCCCTTGTTATATTACTATTGATAATCCATCAGAGTAATATCTAAGGAAACTGTGCAGGGGTTTTAAAACTTATCGAAGCATACACATGGCTAAGTCTAATCAAAAGTGTTCCTTTTGTTCTTCAACCTCTGTCTCTCCCTAAAAACAAAATGCGTAAATAGGCTACCGTTACTTATAAAGCGAAACCTCAATATTTCTCGGAAATCACATTTAAATATAGATAGACTGTATTCAAATTATAACATTTTACTTCAACCCACTGTACCAAATACCAACTTCAGTTTTTAACAATGTGATTTCTAAAAGATAAACGTAGCTCTGTGAGCAACAAAGAGCTGGACCATGAAATGAAACATTATCCAATAATTGCAGTGTCAAATCCTTAAGCAGAGGCAACTGCAGCGCACTCTTGCGGTGCAACAACGCGCAGAGAAATGCAATTAAATGGCATTAAAAACAATTAACCCGGACATCAAACTTCTTGCACTTGATAATTGCTCAGGAAAGCTCATCTTCTGCCCCTTGCATTTTATAATAGTACAGCTGCCGTTGCTTAAATAACGAACGTCTCAAGAACGTTAACCAACTACTTCCGGCGCCCACTTCGATGCCACTGCCCTATTGTGGTCAGCAATCGTGACCCCGTGTAAGTGATTCTTGAAAGCAGAAACAGCCAGCGACGCCACTTCTCCCTGTTCTCTTCTTAATTAGAATATACAAAGGTTTCCAAGGTTTCTACAACAATTTTAATGGCGTGTGCTAATAAGGAAATGCATTTCGTTTCTGCCTGAGTGGATATGAGTGGATAATACGCCAATTTCGCCACTTCCAGGAATTTAAAATTGGCCTCATTTAAAAACATTTTTGCATAACATATTCACATTTCGTTTGCAAAGCTGTCAAATATCTACTACCTTTTACAACTAGCTCTTCTAGACTCAAACGTTTTAATTTACCAAATAGCTAACATTTTATAATTGTTATTCAGTATATAATAGATAATATATATTTCAGTTTTAGAAGTATTTTTCGACATCCTGATGTATCTCAAACTTTAACTATAAAGTTTCGGATTTCAAAATTATTATTTTATTTAAAATATTTAAGTAAATGTGTTTGACTAATGACATGACACTGTTAATCACAACTGAACAATTTTCCAACGTCATAATTTGGACTATTTTGACACTTACATTCGATTGAAGTAATTTCTTATCTCATAAAGGTACAGAAAGTAAGGGACAAGTTGAAACTATTAAATTGTGCTTACGTTAGGAATCTTGAATCACAAAATTTAATTTAAGAAATTATAAGTTGACTGGTATAAGTGAATGGTGGGTTGCATAAATTTGTCCGTGTTGTATTAAAAAAAGGGTATAGTACACATTAGTACTAAAAAAATCTAAAATTTGGCTAGATATATTTATTTTCATTTCAAACAACGTCTTCTAGAAACTGAGTTTTACCTTTCTAAATATTGAAGTGTCTACTTCCTTTTTCAAGGGCAACTACATATACGATTGACTGATGAATAATTACATTTTTTAAATCACAAACTTAAACGTAAAATTACTTTATATTATGTCACTATCATTAATTTTTTATAGTATTTGCATCAACTGAAATTTCGCCAAAAAATGTTTTTAATCTGAATTATGGCATACAAATTTCATCTTGGATAAGATGATTAAATAATTTCCAATTTTGATAACAAAGGCCTAAAGATCAAATATTTAGTTTGTAATGAAACCAAAAAGTTACGTGATGCTTTTGCACAGATAATTTTTACACAATTAGTTTGCCCATTTACTTAATTTTGCCTTAGGTAGTTCAGATGCCATGGTCCAATTCACAACTCAAGTTTATAGATAGAGAACACATTAGATATAATGTTTATTTGGTATGTAAAAAACATGTAAGTCTTAGGCTAAAATTAATTTAGTAACGCATGTAAAATATTAAAATAATAAATAAAATATGAATTCTGAACGGTGGACGTAAAGCTGAGCCTGGTAGATTTGCAACTCACCATACACGAACCCGGTCAGAATAGGTAGAAATTCGCCTAGGACAACGCGCTGCAGTTCGGAACCGGTAATTCTTAATATTAGTAAATTTCGTCAAATACTCGGCTTCTTGTTCTTCTCGGAGGGTGAATCGGTCAGTACTGGTGCTCGACAGTTTCCGGGGCCACAGTTTGGGGCACCCAAAGAGATGCAACTAGCCAAATCCTTACTTCGCAGAAGTCCGGCGTCGTGCACGGAGAATTTGACCGGCTACGGGCCCCGGATTTATGCTCGCATCGGCGTCTAAGCAACAGATATAATTTTCGTCTGGACGTGCGGCAGAGAGTCGGAGTCCTGTCACAAAAAGGATACAAGGTCGATTTTCAAGGCGCATTTGAATGTCATATTCTGTACCGGGTCATCGGTGACATGACTTAAATGGGGCCGGTCATCGGTGGCATGACTTAAATGGGGCCAATGAAATATTTGGTAATACCAGTGAACATCAACGAGCAGACAAATTATTTGTTTAGGTTGCTTCCAGAGAATCAGGTTCAGAAATATTGTAATTGCTAGGAAATAAGGGTGCATAGACTCAAATATATCTTACGGTTCTGGACTGTGTCGGCCAAGCCCCAAAAGGGCATACGAGTTGGGAGCTTTTCCAGTTAGAGCTACTAGGCGGGTCTGAAACAATTTTTTGGCTTCGCCTAATTGTTTCGCCAGTTATCCAGTTATTTCAGGCTTAACCTGTATATTTTTAGTTGAATTATAAATCCTTTGCATTTCAAATTCTTCAATTTTCCAAAGCAGCGTATTTTGTACCTGCATCAAGTTCCTTTCGTTTGCGCGATGCCCTCTCGACCCGCGCTATCTCTTATCAGAGTGCAAGCCTTCTTTTGGGCACGAAATTTTCGTCCGAGGTACTTGCTGTCTTAACCTAAGCCCGCCGTCATCGGTGCGGCTAAGGCTTGATTTTAATTAAGTCAAATTACGTGCGCTCAACCAATTTCTATGAGCATTGTGTTTCCTAAGGGATGATTATGATCAGGTACGATTGCGCTTTGCTGTGTTATTTTCTCGATAGTAATTACATTTTTTCTTAGCTCTTAATTACCAATTTCAACCACGAGTTTATCTCGGAGGACAAGGCGCTTGCCTTATCGCATTTTCGACACCTGCTGGGTTCGGCATATTTTCTGCCTTTTTGAGGATGCTTCCGCAGCAATTTTCGGCGCATCCACGGAGTTCACGTCCAGCTTATGTTTCGAGGTTAGTTAGTGCTACTCCCGGAATTAAATTTCAACTTATCTTCAATACCTGGACTTTACTTTTATACATTTTAAACCAGTAATTATTGGGAATTTAAATTTATAGGTTTTGCTATTATTAATATGTAATGTTCAATTTCATACATGCTCTTGCTTTTTACATTTGAATTTTTATGCTTATAGTTAATTATGCTCAGTATTTAAAGTTGCAATTTTGATGTGTATTGACCCTCTGTAAAAGGTACAGTCACGCTTTTTTATTTTCAATAGCCTAACAGAAGGTTTTATTAAATGACTGTGATAAGCTTATCCCACGAATGTTTTTTGGTAGTTATTAAAATAACCCGAAAGGGGTTTTTAATTTTATGCGTGTCGCAACCTTCAGTTAACGTACACAACTTTGTTATCACATTATTTGCATTTTAATTATCCTGATTATTTTTACTGACACTTCAAAACTTTTTATTGATTACTAATTAAACGCTAGTCACTTGCAGTTTATTTCCTCTTATTATTTGAAATCTTTTGATTTCTGGCGCCCATTTCCTTTCCTTTTTTGAAGACATTCCAGGGTACACAGCTGATGATTTGAACCTACGATCCAAGGCCGCCGAAATTTGAGTTATTTAGGGCCATCGCGGTGACTAAATAGTTTTCAGAGCTGCCGTGGTGTATAAACTGTAGGGGGTTTGATCTGCGCTTTTTACTACCATTGCTTAATTTTATTATTTAATCGCAGGTCGGCTTCTTTATTGTTTCAGGTCGCTGGATCGAAATGCCTTCATCAGGTTAAACATTCTGGTTATATACCTCTCTAGGCTTTGCTATCTGGGTTAATTTCTGGGGGGGGGGGGGGTGCAGGCTAAGTGGAAATGCGCTGGATTTCAATCCACGCGCACGGAAAATCAAGCGACGTACAAATTCTAAGCACATTATAGAAAAATCAGCGCGGTGCCATTATAGCAGTGAAAAAGGGATGAAGCTCACCAGTTAGGGATGGGAACTTTTCGATCCTGTATTGCTACCCCCATTAAGTGTCGATCCAGAAAATATCAGCTCATTTTACGTTTTTTCTTCTATTTTTGCTAATTTCCGTGTACTATCTATGCATTAATTGAATTTCATTCGGGGCTAATGTTACAATTTCAACATTAATACTATTGGAATGTGATTATTAAAGCTGATATTATATGGCAAATGCATATTTTGTATAATTGATATGCAGGGAAAGCTTTTTGCATATGTATACTAATTATGTGAAAACAAATCGTTTAAGCCAGTGGTTCCCAAACTTATTTGGCCTACCGCCCCCTTTTCAGAAAAAAAATTACTCATCGCCCCCTGGAAATCTACATTCTTTATGCGAACAAACAGAAACATATTGTAGTGGTAGCTTCTTGACTGATAATTATCTATAAGAGTATTTCTAGGTAGGAAATTATTTTGAAAGAATAAATTGATTAACAATTATAAAGTACAAGGGTGGATTTATACATTAAAAGTACAACATAAATATTTGAGAATTGTTTAATGAATGATACATTAGATACAGTTACTGTTAAATTATCAATAGTTTATTAAAAAGGTTCGAGCGAATAAATTGATTTAGTTGGGGTAGTTGTTTAGTAACATCAGAGCTTAGATTTTAATTTGTAGGTATTAACTAACAATCGGAATAACTAAAGTGAAAGCCAAACTTGAAAAAGTCAATTATGAAATGTTATAATAAAATATACCATATACGTTAGAAATTTTGTATAAATTATTGCTAGAGAAATTAATGATATTTTTAAAATAAACAAATCTTTTCTGAATTTGTAACCTGTATTTTGAGTAAAAGCAAATTTGAATAATAAAAACCCTTTATTATAATGGTGTTTACTTTGTGGATGGTGTATTAAAGGGCGTGATAAAGTAAAATTAAAGAAACGGAGAATAAACAGACTGAATAAATAAAGTAGCAAATGGTATGAAGAAGAATAAGTACATTTAATAATGGTAAATAGTCTTCATCGAATAAATAAATCCGTAACTTGCATTTTGTGTGTTTATTTGGAAAATAATCTTACACTATGTTACACAACAAATGAAATATGTACGAATGGTTTTTCTAAATCTTCTTATCTTCTCTTCCTTCTTTAAGCTTTCACCGCCCCCTTATTTATATTCACCGCCCCCCAAATGCACCCGAGGCTACTATCGCCCCCCTGGATCGTTACAGCGCCCCCCAAGGGGCGATATCGCCCACTTTGGGAATCACTGGTTTAAGCCAAGTATCATTTTGCATATTTTGCATATTTATACGTTTTTGAGCATACTTTCTGGATTTTGCATATTTGGCAATAATTTGCGATGTATGAACTTTTTGAGATTTTTTTGTAAAATTTACTATTTTATTAAATTTATTCATACAATTTTTTTGTGCAACTGAGATATATACCTTCACTTTCTGCCGCTGGAGTGCAGTGCGCGTATCGAAATAAGCAGAAAAAAGGGGAAGTCGCTATTAAAATCTTCAACTATATAAACATAGACTGCCAGTAACCTCCACATTTTCCATAGAAGCAATGTATAAAAAATCAGCCAACATACGATAGAATCCATTTCAAGAGTTGAACTTCGAGTGTTAGATGAATAATAGTCTGGCGGGGTTAGGGGAAATCTCATTTCTATGTTAGCTTACAACATGAAGTTGGCGTTCGTAGTCCATGTTTATATAGTCAAACATTAAAATGAATGACGGTTTTGAATAAAAATTAGATAATTAAATATATTCATACAAAATAATTAAAATTTTTATATGATTTACAATACTTCTACTTATTTAAAAAAAATAATAGAGCATATTATGTGCATATATTGTAACTTTGGATGCATATACTCTGCAAAATGTATGCATATATATGCGCATATTTTCGTACATGTGAGTGCATATAATTATCAGCTTTAGTGATTTTAATTAACTCTATTATCAACTGCTATATGATATAGTTATATATGATAATTGAGGAGGAAACCCCAGTATTTGACTAATGTGTTCAGGGGACTAACTAAACAGAAGATTTATAAAAATAGGTTCAATTCTCAACATTTATGGAAATATTGCAGAGAAACTAAAAATTGTTTTTTATCATTTTACTGAAAACTGGGGACAGTTATTACAGTGGATATTGGCAGATGCATTCTATTTATGAAATGTCGATTTTTAATTTTACGTATGTATGGCTTTAGGGGGTTGAAACTAACAACCATTGTAAATGTTTTTATTAGAAATTCTTAATATACAAGAATTTGGTTACGAAATAACATGACCTGGATGCATAATTTGGTTTTCTACGACCACTACTAAAAGTAGGCACTAGCTTGTTTCACTAAAAATGACGTTTTAAAAGTGGAATCAGCTGTTTACTTTTAGCACATGTGCTAAACAGCGGGTGTTGAATTTAGAATTTTAAACAGGAAGTGAGGTTATAAAGTTATTCTAGTTACTTCTTTCGTTCAAGGTAAAGTGTTTTTTTAAATAATTAAAGCATTATGTAATGAATACAGTAAAATGTGTAATATTATAATTAGCTTTGATAACTAAGTTTTGACAGCTACCGACTGCAGAAACAGTCACCTGCGCCATTACGGCCATCTATTTACTATGACAAATTATAACTGCCATAAATGCAAACCTTTGTTAAATCGACATTTATGGATTAATAACAGTAAATTTAAGGCCGTAGAAAAAAATATTGTGTGAAAACTAGTGCTAAAAGTGGATGTTTATGCACGAGACATTGCTAATTTCAATTCTGTAAAGCCATACCTATGTAAAAAATTTCATAAATAAGTCTTTTATTGGTTGGAACACTTAAATTGTAAATCTCAACTACATATAACTAACTCAAAAATCAAATCTAAATCTCACTTAACTCTAATCACTTATAACATATTTGTACTATTCTGCTCCTTTGATATACGCTATGTAACTTTACTTGAATGGTGTTATTGTTACAACGTTTTTTTTAGTATTTTCCAGTAATTTTTTAGTATTTTCCAGTAATTTTTGGCGACAACCGTACATTACCTATATACCGGGTGATCAAAAATGATTGTGTGTCGCCTCCTTCAAATAAAGCTATTGCCCACTTACAGTGAACCCAACTATTTCCAGTGGCGTACAGGCGGGTATTTCAGATTGGGCGGGAAATTTAAAAGCTGGTGGTATATTAAAATTAAATATATTATTGCAACGTTTTAAATGATACATAATGCACGTTTTGTTACACAAAAAGTTTTATGTATGGGTGCATATGCAGCTTTTTTCGGCATACCATCTAGCATGTTCCATATGAAAGCCCTACATTTAATATAAATAATCAGCATTTAGTAATAAAACATATTATACACATTACTAGTTTGAGCAGACAGTCGCCTTAGCGATTTATTGGGGCTTGCTTCCAATCGCTCCTGAATATCTTCTAAGGCTTCTTTATTAAGCGTAGACATTGTGCCAGGAAATTTACCATTGGAGACACTGCCAGTATCCTGAAATCGGTTGATAATGCGACGAACATGTGTGAAAGTTTCGTGGCTAACGGAATTGTTTTCGAATTTCTTCGTAACTCGGCGAAGCAAGAAACTTGTGAATATTGCCAGTCACCATTTTGGTCACGTTGCCCAGACAGAAAATAAGCCTCCAAAATAAATATATTCTTTTCATCAGAAAACATGATTCTAACCTAAAATTATTCACATTTTTTTGTTATTCAAAAGAACTCTGTAAATTGTCTACTTACCAGATAAAGCAATCAGATACACAGTTTTAGTCTTAATAAAGACTGAGTTTATGTGAACTATAGAAATAATTTCAATAATCTACTAATTCCAACAGGAATGACCGATCTAAAATTTCTATGTGCGCGCATATGGTAGCAGAGGATGAAAGTTTTGATAAACAACATATTCTTTTAAGTCCCGGTATACATTATTGATAACAATGCGACCATAGCGAAGTTACGAACCCTACAATCATTCTTGATCACCCAGACATGATGTATATTCCTTTGCAAGTAATTAGGTGCAAGTCCATGTATCATTTTATACTGAAGAAGAAAAGTGTTTAGGCATATCTTTTGTTTAATAACAAGTAAATGAATCGTATCTATTAACGCCACATATAAAGACGACTGACAGTCTCTTAATGTCTCGGTTGTACAAAGAAAACAATAAAGTCGAACAATAATCAAAGTTTGAAGCTATCGTAGCTTGATATATACAGTATTTACAATAACAGCTTACATTTTCACATATTCGTCTAAAATAATTGATCTTATTAGTTGTCTTGTTTTTGATTGCATCTGAAAAACCTTTGAATTGCAAAGATTTGTCTAGAATTGCTCCCAAGCATTTAAATTATTGAACTCAATAAACCTCTGTTGTTCATACGCAAACTTGACAGTGGTATATTTTTAATTTTATAGAAATGCTCGAGAATTATTATTTGATACTCTGTTTTTTTTATATTCAGTTCTAACTTGCAATATGTTAACTAGTGATAAATCTAAATCAATTCTACTCAACCCGTAGGCACCGCGTGCCCTATGAAGTGAAATTGAATTAAATATCTGTTTTTAAATTATCAATTTTGTTTAGATTCGAGAGCCGGTGTTTTTTTTTATTTTCTTATTTCCGCTTCAGCTCAATACAACAATATCTCTAATTTATAATTCTATAACTGACAATTTATGTATCGAAAACTATCATGAATTATAGAAAACTGCAATTAGTTTGCTAGTTTCACGCTAGATCGCACAGGTGACTGCAGCTAACGCTAACTTCAGAGCATTCCGGATACACACATAGACAAATGTGCGTGATCAAAAAGACCACAAAGAAGGAGACCTAAATTAATGAATATTGAGTGGAGGGGATGAATCGCTAGATGTTGAACAGAAAATATCCGACCAGAAGTTCAATGCAAACCCATGATATATGCAACCCGTGATTAACTATATCTCGTTGTATAGGAGGAGTTGAGCTAAAGCGGAAAGTCAATAGAGAAAAGAGAATTGAAGCGAGCAATGATCGCAACTGGGATATTTAATAGTCTACATTATTTATTGACATAATCCGATATCAAAATCAATGTCAAAGAAACATAACCTCGAATCATCTGTTGCACGGGTTGCATTGAACTTTTGGTCGTTCATTTTCTGTTCGACATTATTTGGGTTAGGTCTCCTTCTTTCTAGTCCTCTTGGTGTTTATATTATATATTATTAACGGAGCTCTGTAGGTTCGCAATAACGCGTCTGCTTAGCATTCGGGAGGTCATGGGTTTGCTTCCCACGGCAGCCTGCTCTGATTCAGGTTTGTAATGGTTTCCCTGAGGAATTCTCTACCTTTTCTAGTTCTTCTTCGGTTATCCACCCCTCCTTTCTCTAAACCCTTCCATAACTTCTTATTCGTGGCATAAGGCTCCTTTAGAAGGCCGCGCCCAGTTGGGTAAATTGAAATGCGTTAATCTTTTCGTTGTTTATATTATTACCAGACTTAACCCCTGGGCACCATGTGCTCATACAAAGTGAAAAGGAGTTAGAATTTGCCTATTTATATTTGATTAATAATACGAAAATCGTTGTCGCGGACCATTTTAAATATTAATAAAACTAAAGATTTCGTCATGATCCACATATGTGTTTTTTTAATTTCCGAACGTTTTCGGCGTATGCCATCTTCCGGGGACGTTCTACAAAATAATTGACAATGAAACAAACTTTATAACAAACTAAAAATGACTTACAATTAACAAACAAACAAAATCACAAATAAACAGCACAAACTCGCTACACTTGCCACGGTGGGTTGACTAGAACTGGCAATCAAATACGGCGGAACATGCGCGCCGATAAAAGAAATTGTGAAAGGCGAAAAAGGACCCCCCTCTCCCGAAATTGTGATCGTTTTCGTTGATATGTACAGCAAAGTTTGATTCAGTTTTGGATTTTCTAATGCAATTAAGATGTTCGCTAATTCTGATGTTGAAAGCTCTACCGGTCTGTCCTATATATGTAGCTCCACAATTGTAAGTCAAGCTATAAACGCCATTTTTCTTTAGAGAGCCAATTTGGTCTTTATTTCTCACCGAGAGAGTTTGTAAATTGAAAGTATTGGAAAAAGTAACATTGAAATCATTACTAGCAAATAATTTCTTGAAAGAATATGAAATTTTTACCACAAAAGGAATGGAGAAATAAGGTTTGGGTATAGGTGGAGAAATTATAGGGTAGCATATTAGATTCTGTTTTAAATTCTCTTAATAATTGTCATTCTAATATAAAATTCACTCACGAACTTGAATCAAATAATCAACTTAACTTCTTAGATTTAACAGTAATTAAAAATGTTAATGTCATATCATTTAAAATGTATCGGAAGCCCACTCATACTGATCATTGTATAAACTATCATTCTAATCACCCTATGTGCCATAAAAAAGCTTTCTTTTATTCTATGTTTCATCGTCTACATATCGTACCTCTCTCTTACAAATATTACGCGTTAGAACTTAAAATATTACTGTATATTGCCATAAAGAACGACTTCCCCATCTATATTATAAAAAAAAGTCGATCAAAAGAGAAAACGTATGTTTGATTCCTTTTGCTACCCTATAATTTCTCCACCTATACCCAAACCTTATTTCTCTATTCCTTTTGTGGGGAAAATTTCATATTCTTTAAAGAAATTATTTGCTAGTAATGATTTCAATGTTACTTTTTCCAATACTTTCAATTTACAAACTCTCTCGGTGAGAAATAAAGACCAAATTGGCTCTCTAAAGAAAAATGGCGTTTATAGCTTGACTTGCAATTGTGGAGCTACATATATAGGACAGACCGGTAGAGCTTTCAACATCAGAATTAGCAAACATCTTAATTGCATTAGAAAATCCAAAACTGAATCAAACTTTGCTGTACATATCAACGAAAACGATCATAATTTCGATAGGGAGTCTTTTTGTAGAATCTTACATTATTTCGATAAAGGAGTGAAGCTCAACATTGCTGAGTGTTTTTAGATAGGTTTGTCTAATAAGTCACAGGTCAATTTAAACGATCAATTAATATTTGCAGGATCGGAGTATTTCAAAATTTTGCCGATTCCGTGAGTATTTTTAATGGGGTGCTTTTTCGCCTTTCACAATTTCTTTTATCGGCGCGCATGTTCCGCCGTATTTGATTGCCAGTTCTAGTCAACCCACCGTGGCAATTGTAGCGAGTTTGTGCTGTTTATTTGTGATTTTGTTTGTTTGTTAATTGTAAGTCATTTTTAGTTTGTTATAAAGTTTGTTTTATTGTCAATTATTTTGTAGAAGGTCCTCTGAAGATGGCATAAGCCGAAAACGTTCGGGAATTAAAAAAAAATATATATGTGGATCAAGACGAAATCTTTAGTTTTATTAATATTTATATTTGAACTGTACCTGTTTTTAAATTATTATAAATTATTATAAAAGCGAACGCTTTGCCGTGTTTGAAGGCGTTGATCTCTTGCCTTTAAGTTTATTTGTTGCGCTTCAGTCCTAGCACAATAATATATGTTAGAAAATGATACATTCTATATTAATTTATACTTCTGTATCTGAGTACTGAAAGGTGACATAACTTCTACGTTAATTCTACATTAATATACCGACGAGGCTCTACAGGGAAATGAAAAATAAACTTGATCGCGGGAGCCATTTAAAGCAGTAAAACTTGCCTAGTCTGTAGCAAATTCTTAGTTGACATAGAATTGCCATTTTTTAAATTTTAAAATTAACTTTCAACATTTTGTTTAACTTACTCCATTGTTATTTTAATGTTACCTATATTTTTAATTTACAGATTTGATTTAAATTACATATTTTTGCATATTTTTGTAGGTTATTAGACTTTGTTAAAGTCACATGAACTAATAATACAGTTAATTATAGTTCTATTAATTGCAGTGTAGACAGTGGTCATATTTTTCATAGGCTCCCGAGATCAATTTTATTTTTCATGACTCTGTATATAATAGCAACGAGATAGCATGAACAAGAAAATAAAAAGCAATACTTCAGTATGGGTAGGTTTGACACTCATTTTAATAATAACATATGTCAACTAAATATTCCTACAAAGATACTTTCTGTGTATGGCTACCTCTTTGTTACTCAAACATTCCGTTCTCTTGCTCATGCTATCTCATTGCTGTTATATATAATTCCGTATAATAATTATATATTTATAGAAAACTAAATAGTTTGCTAGTAACAGTCTAGCGGGCGGAGGTAACTGCAACTAACTTCGGAAGGTTTCGGATATACTGCTAGATACGTCTGCTTGTTTACATTGTCGATTCTTGATTAATTAGCGTAATAATAATCAATTCTTGATTAATTAGCGTAATAATAATAATGGTGAGGCACTAACACGCCACGAAGGAGCTTGGCCTGCAAGGCGGAAGGTCAGAGCTTCCGTATCCTCGCTGTCACACCCGGCTGTCGCGTGTCAAATTCATGACACGTGGTGATGTGGTGAGCATTACGCATTAGACAACCGCATTATCACCCCTTGTTTTTTCGAACGCAGGTCCCCAATTATTTAAAGCGACTGGGTAGGCCGCCCACCAGGCATCGATTCTGGGATTTGAACTCCAGATTTCCGCAGAGCAGTGCAGTGCTCTAATTAGCGTAATAATATTATTGCAGCATTTTGTGATCACCAAATAGGTGAAGTTTAGTATGCGCGATGTTTTTCTAAGTATTATGTATAAATAATAAAAATATGAAAGGGGGGGGGGGGACTGACTGACTGACTTTGTAAATCAATAAACACTGCTACTACAAATTTATTTTTTGTGAATTCTTAGCAATCGAATATTACTGCTTGAAAAACTGTTTTATATGAGTAAACCCGTCGAAATCCGATTGATTATCGGATAAGAAATTATTTTCGGCACAATATTTTAAAACTTGATTTTTAACAATACAACCAAAACTTTTTCATAGGTTGAAACAATAAAGAAGCCGATCTGCGATTAATTAATAAAATTAATCGATGTTAGTAAAAATCGCAGATCAACCTCCTTACAGTTTATACACCACGGCAGCTCTGAAAACTCTTTACTCACCGCGATGGCCCTAGCTAACTCAAATTTCGGCGGCCTTGGATCGTAGGTTCAAATCATCAGCTGTGTACCCTGGAATGTTTAAAAAAAAAGGAAATAGGCGCCAGAAATCAAAAGATTTCAAATAATAAGAAGAAATAAACTGCAAGTGACTAGCGTTTAATTAATAATCAATAAAATAGTCTTGTAGTGTCAGTAGAAAATTATCAGGATAATTAAAATGCAAATAATGTTATAACAAAATTGTGTACGTTAACTGAAGGTTGCGACACGCATAAAATCAAGAACCCTTTTCGGGTTATTTTAATAACTTTAACAACAAATTATTCGTGGGATAAGCTTATCACAGTCATTTAATAAAACCTTTTGTTAGGCTATTGAAAATAAAAACGCGTAACTGTACCTTTTACAGAGGGTCAATACACATCAAAATAGCAACTTTAAATACTGAGCATAATTAACTATAAGCATAAAAATTCAAATGTAAAAAGCAAGAGCATGTATGAAATTGAACATTACATGCTAATAATGGCAAAACGTATGAATTTAAATTCCAAATAATTACTGGTTTAAAATGCATAAAAGTAAAATCCAGGTATTGAAGATACGATAAATCCCGGAATAGCACAAACCAACCTCGCTTCTCCAACGCTCACAAACGGCAAACAGGCAAAAGCCGGCAGGGTAACTACACCCTTCGGTTTAACATAAGGTGGTTGTGAACTGCACACATATCGTTGAAATCGACGTGGATGCGCCGAAAATTGCTGCGGAAGCATCCTCAAAAAGGCAGCAAATACGCCGAACCCAGCAGGTGTCGAAAATGCGATAAAGCAAGCGCCTTGGCCTCCGAGATAAACTCGTGGTTGAAATTGGTAATTAAGAGCTAAGAAAAATATAATTACTATGGAGATAATAAGACAGAAAAGCGCCATCGTACCTGATCATTGTCAGCCCTAGGAAACATACATTGCTCATTGGATTAATTGAGCGCACGTAATTTGACTTGAACAAACATAATTTAACCACGCCGGTCACGGCGGGCCAAAAATAGCAAGTGCCAGGTACGAACAATTCGAGCCCAAACGAAAGCTTGCACTCTGATATAGTGATGGGAAGTTTCGATACTTTTGCGGACTTGTTCATTCCAATCCCATTCCGCAAGTGGATCGAGTCCATCGGATTCGATCCTCGGATCGACATCGAAATTGAATGTGCATTTCAGACACCCGGGGTCCTCGGTCATTCCGGACCCGGAACGAACAACGCGAGTATCTTTGTTTTGGTGAGTGGTCACGCAGTCGATAATTCAGTATGTTTATATGTCTCAAACATAAATTGGGCACATACAAAGCCGCCAAAAGCCATAAATCACTGATAACTGATAAAAAAGCATGCAACTTCGGCCGTATTATGTGTCGCCTGTCGACGTCGAGCCTCTAAAACGAACACCATCATCATTTGCTGTTCTCCATCAACACATTGTATTGTATTCTATATTGAAAATATTGAAATGGATTGAATAACGGAATGCCAAAGAAATTAATGTCCGCGAGAATTGACGCCTCGCGACCTTTTCGTTCCTCGGAACGAATCCGGACCGAAACTTGGACTCGATCCAAATCGATCCTGCCCCGGATTCGATCCTTTGTATCGAATCCGACCGGATGGACACATCGCTACTCTGATAAGAGATAGCGCGGGTCAAGAGTTCATCGCGCGAAAGAAAGAACTCGAACCAGGTACAAAATGCGCTGGTTTGGAAAATTTAAGAATTCGAAATGCAAAGGATTTATAATTCAACAAAAAATATATAGGTTAAGCCTGAAATAATTGAATAACTGGAATAATTTTAATACAAACCCGAAAGTGCGTTGCCTAGAAATAACCTAAGGCGCACTTATTTGTCAAAATTATAAGAATTTATCACCGGCCGCTGTGAATTGGGGAAGATAGCTGCTTAAATAAATTAATAATTTTTGCCGAAGCAGTTCATTATTTACATATCATAGGATACTACTGACTTTTAATTAGGTAGTTTTAGTTTTCATGCTGATCGAAAATCGCCCTAGGGTCGTTTTTATTTCAAGTGTGATCTGATTAAACTGACTCACGTGATCGAAAATAATCAAATTGGATTGTAAGAACATATCGATGCTGTTTACAAAATACAGTTAAATACAGTAGCTATAGTCTGATTTTTAATAATTATAGAAGCAGTAGGTTGTGGTTTAAAATTATTTTAACAGAGTATGGGAGATTCAGGTTGTGCATGTGTTTGGAAAAATTATTAAATTTATAATAAGTATTGACAAAATAATAATAATAATGTAAATTAATGGATATTCTTTTCGAAAAATGTTGAGAAGTGCAACAAACGCAAATTAGAATGCAAATAACAAAATTTATTTTTTAAGAAAACAAAATGCTATTAAAAAAATTCTACGGTATAATTAACTTCTTCTTCTTCAAGTACCTTATGCTTTTTATTTACATTTTTACATCGTTATTACAATAATACTTTATTATTAGATTAACTAAGAACACCACAAATACTAACACAATACAGAAATATAAAATTGCGTACGTAACAGAAGTAAATTTGTAGAAGAAAGTCAAATTCTATAAAGAGAAAACGGCCACATTTACGTTCTTTGCGCCGAATGATATTCAGAATCTACTAATTCAGACAAATACATCGTCATCAATTTACATATCCTCCGATGAATTTAATTTTGATTCAGAATCAGAATGTACAAGAGAATTTCTAATTGAAGAAACGTCATTTACACTACAGTTTCCCAGTATTTTAGCCAATCATCATTAATAACATTTTGCAAATTTTCCGACTTCAATCCTCTTTGAAACAGTAATCGTCATAGTATTTAGATGGTTTCGTTCTGGCGTTTGTAGTGTTTATGCTAATGTTTTTTTTAAATTGTTAATTAAATTAAATGTTGAAACATGCAATACTTCAAAAAGATATATAATTGTTTTGAAATTACATGATTTAATTAAAAAACTTCTAATGAATTATTACCGAGAAAATGTTGGCTACTTTGTCGGAAAGGATCTTTTTGTTAATGTTGGAGCGGCATTTTCTGGGTTTCGGATAAAAGTTTTCCATTCGGCATTATGAAACTTAACAGTGATATTTATTTTAGAAGTCTAGTTACTTCTAAAATATGATGTCTCGATTTGAGAAATGGAATGTAATTTATCATTTTGACTTTATTGCCTATTGTGTACCTATTTTGATACTGCCGTTACACTGTTTGAATACTTTCAAACCTCAAGCTACCGTTTCTATAATAAAAAATAAGACTATATTTCTGATTTTCTATAACCATTTTATTTAGATCATTGTTATTATCCACCAATTCTTTGATATTTTTCCACAGCATTCTATTATTACTTCTATTTTTATCAATTTAGTTCAAATACAATGTATTTTTAGCAGCTCCAATGTCCGAAACTAATTTATTAGGTAATAATTTATAACTTTCTCGATCTGCATTTGAATATAATCTTACTATTACTATAACTAAACGGTTTTTATAATTAGTATTTTGTGTAAGATCCCGGTTTAGCCATTTATTGTATTTCTTATTAACACTATTTTATATAGAATAAGAAGAACGCTGGAAACATGTTGTGAATAGATATTAATGTAGAAACACGTATGATGGTGTAAAATAAAGCTACTTAGAGGCACTACTTTATGATTTAGGAATCCCTGATTGTAGCACCCTTAAACGAAAGGTGTCCACCGTCCTGGCTAGCTCAAACCCTCGGCAGTGATTGGCAGGATAAGGACTAGGAGGCGATTCTTCAGGTTAAAAAATGCATATAACAATTTGGAAACGCAAACGAGCGCCAGTCGCTCACCACGAAAAACAGATCTAACTAACAGTCGAAAACGCAGTTACCTCTTGTGGCTCCCGTTTAACAATCCGAAACTCAAAAAAAAATCGACCCGGTATCGTTGGGGTGAATACAGCATAATATAGAAGTAGTAGGGAGAAAAAGGTTTTAATTATAGTTAAATATAGTATTATTGCAATCAATAACAATTAAACAAATTAGGCCTGGTGTTGCGAACATCTAGTAAGTATTTTAGGCTCAAAATTAAAAATCCAGGGCAAATATACAGTTAACTTGGTGTCAATCAAGAAAATGTTTGAAGCTGGGACGTAACGACGGCCAGATGTGTATTTCAAAGAAGCCAAATTTGGGAAACAATTGCTAATTAGAGCTGTCTGCAGTTAAAATTGCAGAACTATCTCAAGGAAACGCATTATTGTTACAAATTATGACACACGCGATAGCCAATATTACAACTAAAATGATTTGACACGCAGCTACGGGCTGCGCGAAAAACTTATCTGAAAGGATAACATCGCTACTGTATCAAAGGCCTTCAATCTCATGCTACGCGAATCGCAGGTTAATACGTCTAATTGTATAAATTAAAAATTTTGCAGACAATCATATGCTAGTACTTACAGTATTACATTGCATAAAAAGGGGTTTTAGCTTCAACACAGCATTAAAAAAAGGTCCTTCCCAAACTAAAACGTCTTCGGCATTCAAGCGGAAAAAGACCTCGTCACAGAGACGGACAGGGTCAGACGATCGGGTACCGAAGCAGGGGTCCAAGGCGCTTACTGGTGTTTGAACGTTCCAAGCGTACCAGAACATACGCGAGTCTAATGCCACATAAATTAGCACTACAATTACTCGAAAAAAAATGTGCTCACCTAAACTGGAGGACGACGGGGTTACCATGCCCTAAAAATCGATTAAATAGAGCACACTGGATTAATGGATGTCAAGAAAATTTGCCATGCTTTTCTAAGCTTGGTAGTAATTTGGAGTTGCCACATGGGTTTCAAATCCCCAGAAGGGCACGGCAATTGAACTCACTGTGTGTTCGCCGAAGGCGAGACGGGAAAGACCGCGATTTCAAATTCCACTCTGAGTCGCTTAAAAATCAGCGTGAAGTTAGCTCTACTCCCATCAAATATACGTAGAACTAATAAAATTAATTGAAGAAAGGGAGCAGGCCTATTTGCTTCACTATGAGAAATTAGGCATCTAACGTTAAAATTAAAAAGGGGCGTCACATGATAAAACTAATTAAATTCATGGCGCAATCCACTCCAAGTAAGATAAAATTAGGGACAACCATGTCATAAGAATTTGAAATAAGGAAAGTCCTCAGACAGGGAGACCCACTCATCCCTATTTAACATCGTATTAAAGAAATGCATCAGAGCTATTAACTGTAATCTTGATGGTTTACTGTATAATAAATCAGTACAATATGTAGCTTACGCAGGTGATGTAAGCATGGCAAGAACAATATGAGCGCGCAGAATAGGAAAATGAAGTAAGGAGGAAGAGATTGGAAATTAACACACACCAAATACATGTTGTAAACAGCGGAAGAAAGAAAACAGCCGGAGGTAGTGCAAATAGGGGACAAGTACTTTGAAAGAATAGAGCGCTTTTAGTACTTAGGAAATGTAAAAAATGTTCAAGTCTTCAAATCTTTCTAGAACAGGTAAGTTAAAGACACACAGTAACATATGAATCAGAGACTTAGGAAAGTGTTTGGACTAGTAACGTATGGTGGTAAGTGGAGAATACGAAGAAACGAGGAAATAAACGGATTATATGAATAACCGGTTATTGTTTCAATAATGAAAGATCATCGTTTGGCATGGTTGGTCCCCGTACACAGCATGCGAGAGGAAACCAGAGGGCTCTTTAAAGGGCTATCGCGCCAAAAAGAAGTAATATTAGTATTTGTAAGTTTACTAATTAAGATTAAAATACTCTTATTCTTTCTGGGTTACATGTTCTGGCATCGTTCTTCTACATTAAATCATCAAAGTCGAAATAATACTATTTCGAGTAGATTAAACTGTAAGCATCACAAATGCGTAGTTACTACACTGTAGTTCACAGTCTCCGTGGGTTTATCCGAGACTTAGCTTTGTTGCCAAAATGATTTCCATTAAAAGTGCAAATTATCGTAGGATTAGTTTGCCTTCGGGCGTGTAGATCCAGTGGCAGAGGTTGTTTAATTCGAGAGTGGCGCTAGCGCGTGTTAATATGTATGCAAAATTCGATTCCGCCAATCCTTTTATTAACAGATTTCCACTGTAGCGGATTTACTTCAAGTATTGAAAATCTAAATTTACGCGGAGTCACGGCCATAACGCGGGCTAAATCCAAAGTTTATGGGGACCGTAGATAAACCGCTGAAAATACTTCTGTTCCAATTTATTTTCATGCTAGGGTATAAAGTGAAATCCTGGATGTCATTTTTCCTTAAATCCGAGTGGATATGACAAGCTATTCCATCTTCTAGCAAAGTAAATCCAAACAACTATACGCTGCTGAATTTTGCTTTCAAATTTTCGAGCAAACGCTCGATTTTGGAGCGCATATGTGAAGGGCTCGCCCCGAATAAAGGTGGACTAAGCCGAAAACTGAAATTAGAATGTTCTTAATAAAATCTCAGCCTGTATTCATTCCTTAATAGAA
The DNA here is from genome assembly GCA_940337035.1 of Agriotes lineatus. Lineage (NCBI taxonomy): Eukaryota > Metazoa > Arthropoda > Insecta > Coleoptera > Elateridae > Agriotes > Agriotes lineatus. The sequence goes on from CALNHX010002868.1 coordinate 68,488, forward strand.
ACAGCAGATTCTTATAAATGCGGAGATTTTAAATTTGCCGGAGCGCAAAGATTCGTTTTAAATTAAATTTGATATAACGAAAGTTCAATTAACTGTTTCTGAACTGTTGCCTAAATGAAATACGTAATGAATACCTAAGCGGAAAATGCATATTCATGCGCTTTTAGGAAGTCTGACAAAAAGGATTTTCATATTATAATTATATCATTTAACAGCAGCCTTTGTTCTCGAGCGCTATTGTTGCCACATTGGAATTTATTATTTTCTCATTTTATCTTCGCCATGTGTGCTTTAATTCTATAATGAGTCGGCTACAATTAAATGCGAACAACTGAAGATGGCAACTCAAATAATGCGGGCGTTCGACATTAATCACCCGACTTTATCTAAATAGCGGGGGTTCCAAAATTCGCATAGCATCACGGGAGATGGCTCAGATTTTATCTAAAATAAATGTGGTTCGCACCTTCTTGGGGCTGCACGCGTTATTATTTCCAGGTTAACAGAGTCTAACGTGAATTAGAGTTCTATTTTTGTGCTAATTTTATGCGACTGCCTGTAATGGGTTATTGCTAGGCCAGAGAAAATTGAAAGAATAGCAAGTATTAGTCTAATTAGAATGTGTGATAGTTCAGAGCGCACATCACAATGCTATTATAATTTTACGACAACTTCAAACATAATTAATGAAACGGTAATCATTAATTTTGGCTAATGGTCTGCTGACCTGATGACAGTAGCAACAATAACTCATCATTGTGATATTGAAATAACCTGCATTTTATTCCACTCATTATCTAGCCCCGCGACAATATTATAGCAAAAACCACACACAAACTGTTTTTCAGTTTTAGTGGTCTATATTCCCCAGTCATTTTCATTGCACCATTTTCTCATTTCATTGGGGAATATATAACTTTATTATCTCTTGTCGAATAAATGTACAAAAAAAAGTTATTAATATTCACACTACCTATATGTTTATCTAAGATACTACATTTTATTTACGATTAATAAAAATGTTTAAGTTTATTATTATAAAAAAATGTATGTAGAAGCACAAGGAATGATAATAAAGTTATTATTATTATTATTATTATTATTACTGCTAGCCAATCTATTGAAACATTAACAAGCACAATAATCACAATGTTTACAATATGTTATCAATCATAACGATACCTTATTTGAACAGTACTATAGATCACATTATCGTGATGATAACCCACGCAAGTGTTTTTCTGTAAAGTAACCTAAGGTTACTAAGTCATAAAGGTACCGCCAACTGTGCAAACATATATCTTTTGTCTCTTTTAATTTGGAGTTTCTGCAAGGCGCGCTATATTGTTCCAGGCCATGACACTCGGCCTATAAAGTGACCTTTGGAATGGCCTACCAAAATCTGGCAACATGGCTTTGAAAACCTTTAACAAAAAATTACTAGTTTTTGTCACTAAATGAACAATCTGTCCGTGCACTATTCCTGTCATTGTGATACATTGAGATGGTATTGAGCCCGCTACCCAACCCTGCTTGCAGCACAACAACTAAGTAAAACAAGTCAGACAGCACAGAGTTGGGGTAGTTCATGCAACTGCAAGATTGAACGTAAATTTCAATCCGTAATTACATTTGCAAAGTAATGAGTTTATTTGAGTAAAGAAGGCAAAGGGCAGAGCTCGTTTTTCATAGATTGGAGTCGATAATTCTAAATTAGCCAAAAATAAGAGGCTTGTGCAAAATTAAAGCCGAACTAAAATAAATAGAACTGTCACAGAAAGGTTTACAATATGTGCGTGTTAATTGAAGCGTAGATGTCAGAATAATTAAATAGGATGTGTTTATGAGCATTTTACATAAAGGTAATAGAAGCAGAATTATGATAATACGTTGCAACGAGCATAAACCAAACAGAACAGGGCAATTAGAATTATGGGACAGCAAAATTCGAAAAATTGGAGAAAAGCGAACAGTTAAGAAAATTACAAGAAATTGACAAAATTGGTGATTGAACAAACAAGTCAGTGTAATTACGTGAGTGATAAGGACACTTTACATAAAGCAAAGTGTAGTGGTGCTATGAGACAATTTAAAACCGAATTGAAAAGACAATAATTTAGAAATAGTATTTTTGAAAAACATTTTGAGTTATAAGAAATATTAGTAAGAAGTGATTGTATTGTATTTGGTCAATTTCCATTTCGTATAACTTAGATAGGCAATTGTTATTAACGACCAGTATGGAGAGGCAATTGAATAAAATTATTGAATGACAACCAGTTTTTGTGCTTTCTGAAATTTACATATTTTAAAAAGTACACCAGTGTATCAAGAATTTGTCAGTGCACCTGTGAGAATGTGGGGAACATTTTCCCCCACCAAAAATAATTTTTTATCGTGACCACATCCCGAGGACATCGGGGAAGCCAACGCAGTTCCCGAACATCAGCCAGGGGACATTTTAAAATTTCTGAGTCCAAGATTTTAGCAGCAGCATACCAGCACAGCGTATAGGAGGCCCCCACAACGCTAGCAGCACCGCAGGACCCCGTATTCGGCAGATATCACCAGTCCGAATGAGCTGCCGCAGCTTTCATCGACAAGAGCAAACCTTCATGAACGAGACCCAGGCAGAGTTTAGCTAGCATCCATCAAAAATAAAATATCCAGTAATTGCCATAATCAAGTTTGAGGTTATGTTGATCCCATAGCGACGCTCCAAAAAAAAACAATTTAATGTTGTAACAACGAAGTGGAGGGTTTTTGCCTGCAAACAAATGAGAATCAGTGACGCTAAGAGCGCGATAATTCAAAATTTACCTGATAAATCGCTCATAAAACACCTTTTATTAGTTTAAATCACAAAAACGAAACACTAACCAAAATAAACCGATTTGTGCTAGGAGTTTGACAAAAATTGCATCTGCGCGCTAGAGTTAAATTTATATTCCAGTGGCGTATCACACGAGTTTAATATTAACGTATCAGGGAACCCAACTGTGAGATATGAGTCATCTTGCCTACCGAACTAGCCTCTGTAAGATTAAATTGCAGATGGATGAAGTATAATAAAGGGCACAATACTGTTTACGTTATAAATAATTAACGAACCCAGTGAGTATTTTTAGTCAGTCGAAATTTGACCTAAATAAAACAATATTTGCAGGTAGTGGTAATTGCTATTTATTTTATCATCATTATAATATTACAACACAGATCAAATCATTGCAACATATTAGTTGAAAAAAATCTATAAAATCACTGTTATTTACATCGTAGTGCCCCACTTCAATGTAATATTCGATTTAAAAACAATTCCTGATGGGTAGGTACCTAATTTTCCATTGCTACTAAGTTTGAGTCTATCTAAAACAGTAATTTCTTCAAAATAACTTAAATTTTGTACCGTTTTTTGGCCACTGTGTATAAGTGCGATATTAAAGGTTTAAAGTCAAAAGTGAGATAAAAACAATTGCTATAAGAAGCTTCAAACGAAATACAGCTACATCAATATTGATGGCAAATGTAGAATGACAAATTATATAAGCTCACTTGATCTGCCTGGCCTTCCAAAGGTTTTTAATTGTCTTATGTTGTGTAACGCCCGAAATTCTTAGAATATATTAATTTGAGCCAATGTTACTGTCGATTAATAATTTTTTATATAAAATTTGAGTTAAAATTTACCATATGCCTATACCTGTTTATTGATAAACACATGCACCTACTTAATTCCATACTGTAATTAAAATGACAGCAGCTAATTCAATGCAAACAATCTCTCGATGAAAATTGACAGTTTCCGATAACCACGGCTAGTTTACTACCATAACACAATCTCGATAATTAGTTTGCAAAATTTTAATGAGCCGTTCCGAGCGCTGCATTGCCAGAGACCCAGAATTTTGCGTGCAAGTTTCCGCCATCTAAGTTGCAGCTGTTTACTATTAAAGTCCTCTAGGCCGAAATAATTAACGTTCCGCCCACCTGTTCAAGTACACAACAACTTTTGAATTTAACCAGAAACTGCGACCCTCATCAGATGATATCTAGCAAATTCTGACGTTTGGAGCTTGTCGCAGTGAAGGTACACAGAGCTTGTATGTAGAATTGCTTGTATTGAACAGCTCCATGGTTTAGATTAGATAGATTTAGATTAAACTGAAGAGTTCAACTTAACAGTTCATTTGAGTTGACACAAATCAAACAACTACAAGGGAATAGACAATTTTGAAGGAAAATTTATTAAGGAAAAACTGGATCAGGACCGAATTTGCCCAAAAGCTGTAGAAATCTCGTAACTCACCAACCATTGATGGTACTAAAATCGTAAATAAAACCTGATGCTGATTTGAGGTTGAATTAGAAGAAGTAGTTTGTTGTTTTCACTGGTTAGGTTAATTGAAGCCTTTGATATTATAAGTAATAAACATTCTTAAAGACTCTAATCTATTCATTCTGAATAGCCGCTAATTTGAAGTAGAGTATAATGTACTTTATCAGCACGTTATTAGGATTGTGCATGTGTTGAATATATATAGCTGACTTGGTCAAGTTTTATAACAAGCTGATTAAATGTCTACACCGTTAACACCGTTTCATTAAAAGTATTAATGCCTTTATTATTTATTTCTAAGGGTGTAGGACTTCTATTCCTACACTTCTTGAAAAAATTATATTTGTCTTGTTTTTAACTGAATACGGTTCCCTATTTATTAAGGTTCAAAAATCCCACTTGTTTAACTTTTTAACCCCCTATAACTCGAAAACGAAGCACGAGCAGCAACATTTTTTTGGTATTCTACATTCTCTCTAAGTCCTCTACATTAGCGCGTCTTTGTAACACTAGATATCTTTTATTCCTGCCGACAAATTTGAACACAATCTTGTTTTTGAAAATATGTCAGAAATCACAAAATCCAATGGATGGAGACCCTCCTTATGTGTACTTACAAGTTGACTAGTCTTGTCTATTCGCTAATTTTACAACTGAGTTGGCATTCCTCCAGGTGAGTAAAGCTCTGAATTCTTAAGTTTTATGAATAAGTTTCGTATTGGTTCTTGCGACTAGTGTGTGCCGTTTCTACAGGTTGAGAAAAATTTATAACCAATCGTTTTGGTCGATAATCACGAAGCCCTAAACGATTGTTATTACAGCGAGTTCGGGAAAGTTTAACAGAAACCGAGATTGATTTATAACAATTCGTTTTGGTCGATAATCACGAAGCCATAAACGATTGTTATTATAGCAAGTTCAGGGAAAGTTTAACAGAAATCGAGATTGATTTATAACGGATCGTTTTGATCGATAATCACAAAGCCATAAACGATTGTTATTATAGCGAGCTCAGGGGAGTTTAACAGAAATTGAAATTAGTTTATAACAAGTCGTTTTAGGTCGATAATCACGAAGCCTCAAAACGATTCTTGTCATAGCGCGTTCAGGACGGTTTCCCAGCAATTTCTAGTCGCAGGAATCAAGTGTTTCGGACTGGTTTCAGGAACTAGGTTCCCGAGGACCTAGAGCAAGACGCGGGTCAGTGTCGGCGGACGCAAGCTCTTCTAACCGCGTGCGTTATCTATTTATACTATACCATACTGTTTATCAGTGCTGGAAATTTGGGAGGGATGCGCCGAACGACGTCCTGTCGATGCGGGCGCAGAACGATGATTTTGCCGTGTTATCATGTTTCTCGCGCTTTGGCGATGTTTTCTAGGTGAACGTGACGAAATTTTAGCGGGCCCAAATTAAAACGCATTTAAATGTGTAGAAATAATAATTTCGGCCGACGCTAACGTCACACAAGTACCATCGATATTTCGGAAATTCCCTCTTGTAGCAAGGAATCAGATTCTGTTATTCTAAAAAGAACGGGAGCTTCTTACACAACAGATTAAAGAAAAAGAAAAGTGTGAAATTCTTTTAAGAGAAAGTATTTCAGAATTGGAAAAGCAAACAAGAAAAGATCAGCTTGAATTCGAAGAGAGAGTAAAAGTGGCCTTTAAACCTGTTTTAACCTCGAATCAAGTTGAAATTGTTCTAAAGAAAAAAAGTAAGGCAAGGTGGACACAAGAGAAGTTATCTAGGGCCTTCACTCTGAGATACTTCAGTAAGCGCTCATTTATTTATTTAAGAAACATCCTACATTGTCGTTTGCCTGGATTATCAACATTACAACAATAGGCTGGAAATATAAATTTAAGAAATGGAATATTAGAAAATGTCCTAAGCATTATGGATACAGAAGGTAAAACAAAAACCTCTTTATACAAGATTACTGTGTTATCTTTCGATGAAGTTGAAGTGACTGCTTCATATGAATATAGCCAAAAAGATGACGAAGTAATGGGACCACATGAGTATATGCAGGTTATTATGGCAAGAGGTTTATTCGATAACTGGAAACAACCAGTGGATATCGGTTTCGATCAGAAGATGACCCCAGAGTTACTGGAAAGTGTAATTGTTCGTTTACACAAAATTAATTATGGCATAGTTGCTTGCACATCTGACTGTGGTAGCAGGAATCAAAAATTTTGGAAATCAATGGGTGTTACTATAAACAGTACTTCTACCCGTCATCCTGTAACACATAAACCCATCTTTTTTTTGCTGATGTGCCACATCTATTAAAATTATTGAGAAATTGGTTTATCCATACAGGTTTTATTTTATCAGATAATGTGATTATTCATAAAACACCTTTAATACGTCTGTTAGAAATGACCAGGACAGAGATTAGTTCTTGTCATAAATTGACTCCACTTCACTTAAATTGTGAGAAGACACAAAGGCAAAATGTCAGATTAGCTGCCCAATTATTTTCTAATACAACTGCCACAGCTTTAAAAAATTATCTGCCAGGTTATAATAAAGGAGCAAAGAAAGTAGGAGAATTTTTTCAACTAGTTAATAATTGGTTCGATTTAATGAATTCCTACACACTATCAAGCTCTGTACCTACAAAAACACCGTATGGAACAAATCTGGATTTGCAAAATACAATATTAGAAGAAATGTCCACCAGTATCAGTAAAATGCTATGCATTGGGAAAAAAAGTATGCAAGTTTTCCAGAAGGGAATAATAATATCAATTAAATATATACAAGGCAAGTTTAAACCAGGACTCTGGTATTAAATATATATTAACGCATCGATTAAACCAAGACTGTTTGGAAAATTTGTTCGGTCAGGTAAGTTTGTGTTCTTTTAATAGGAACAAATTTAAGGTATCTTATTTCAGATCAGAACACGGGAAGGACTCCATGACCATCCGTCGCCCTTAAATGCAATATATAGGATTCGAATGATTTTACTAGGAAAAAATCCAGGATTGGTACAAAGCAATTCTAATGTAGAATGCTCTCCGGAACTGCAGGATGAACAGTACATACAAACAAGTGCAATAAAGCAAGCTATACTTGGCAGTATACAACTCTCCGCATCTGAACAAGACTTGTGTCAAGATACCATTGAAACTGAAAGTACTACTACTACCTCTTCGAATAGTACACAGGGGGAGAAAAATTTAAATTCCCAGAGGAAAACTTCAGGGACAGATGGTTTAGCCTATATTGCGGGATATCTTGCTAAAAAGCATAGAGATAAATTCCCACACTTAGGCAAATACACATACGAAACAAAAGATGCACTTAATCTTCACAATTATGTTATTCCTTCTCCTTAGCATAGAATTTCGGCTTACACCGCGTAGTATTTGTAGATGAACACCCAGCATTCTCTGGCTTAATGTGCCTTGCACCTTGTGAAGTCGAGCAAAAACCCGCGCGATGGCCATGCTCTTTGGTGGCTCGTGTTGTTTGGGTATCTTGAGAACGAGGATACTTTTTGCTGTTTGTGCATCCATATTCACTAACGTTTCGCAAGACCTTGCAGCTTGCATCATCAGAGTGAAGGTCGCACTAAGAACCGAAGGTCGGTGTGGAGCTATTTATAGTCCTCTGTGCCAGGCGCGCGGAGTGGTGTAACGCTGGTTGGTCATCCGAGTGCAACGTAATCCGCGTGTCAAATCCGAGAGGTTGATAGGTTAGGTTTTGTTTGTTATTTGACACAGATTGACGCAAAACTTAACCTACAAATTTCGAATTTGGCATAGCTTGACAGTGCTACCAACCATGCAGTAGTAAGTGACATGGTTTTATCCCACTAGTGGAATAATGTAATTTCATTATTCCACTAGTGGATAAAGTGGTACTTTAGACGGTTCATAAGTGTGGATAAAATTTCAATTATAAGGTGATTGTGGATAAAATTCATTTAAATGGGCACTCTCGGTGACGTCATTCCCGCGCTTAGATGCTAGACGCTGATTGGTCAAAAGTTACCAGACAACCTATACACTCTACAAACCTTGCTGTAGGCTCTCCAAAACCCAGTTCCGAACTTCTATGGGAATTAAGAGCAAAGACGCGATCGCTGCAGAATATAGCAGTTTCAATGTAACGCAAGGGCTCACAATTTTGGAGCCGACACCTCTGCACGCTCGAAAATGTAACGCGATTAGTCAGTCCAGGAGCCGCCGCGCTATAACATAACTTCTTGGAAATATTGTGCAAGCTTTGACATTAAAAATGGATGCAAATGTAGCAAGGACATGCTTGTATCCTTAGCTGAAAAAAAATAAAGTAAAAAATGTGGAGGGCCCACATCGGTTTTAAATCGCAACCAGCAAGATAAAGAAGGAACTCGTAATCTTACAAGGCCTTTTTCTGCGGACATTTACAAAAAATAATAGATTTGTGGATGTGATGCATTAAATGCTCTGTTTTCTTTTACAATATTATCGTGTTTCGTTTTTTAACTCTTGTGTTGTATTTGAATACTGTTAGTTCTGTGCATATAACGTTTCCTTTTGGATTACTAAAACTAATTATCATCACTATATTTGAATTAAAACATCGACAAAATATATGTGAGTCGTTAAATACCATTCTTGTTTAATTTTTGTTAAAAGTTAAGAGCTCCCCAAATACAGTTAGCACAAGCCGCCACTGGTATATTGACTACCCGCTAGATACTATTACACCACGTCGTAAATCAGCTTGATGCCCTTCAAATGTTGCAATACTTCGAATTTATAGTGAGCAATTTAAAAGATACATGTTATACAAGAAGAATTTTAAAATTGCAATGAGTAAAAAGTTACATTTTCATTTTGAATAAATAAAGCTTGCACTCTTTGACTATACGTATACAAATGAAAAATTGTACTACACTACGTTCTGTATATGGGTATCAAAAGATTTTTTTCCCTATTACTGGCACTTTCAAACAGCATTGTTCCAACTTCGTAAACATTAGTTCAAATAAAAGTATATTTTATGGCGTATTTAGATGCAACTGTGAAGCTGTGACAGTATTTGCTATTTACTATTTGCCTTTAAAAATAATACGAAATACGTAAAGAGGGTCAAATCAAGTCGGTATCCTGAAGAACGGGGGATATTCTAAAATTGGCACGGCAAAAGAGGTCTGCTTAGCAACCAAAGTTATGGTTCTAGAATTTTCGTTAGAAATAGTTTATGAAGGTTTTATTGAATTATTTCAATTTATACCTGCAGTGGAAACTGATATACTTTTAGAATATTTTTTTAACTCGCTAATAACTAGAATGTCGGCCTTTTTATAAAATTTTAAGGCATAGAATAGTAGTTTATTTATTTAGAACGAAAAGTGATAATTTAAAGGACGAGAAAGTTGTTTACGGCCGAGGCGTCAGCCGAGGACGGAACTACTTGCGAGGACCTTTAAAAGACTTTTCGTTCGTGGTGAATACAACTGTTTATTTCATACTGCAAGTTTAATGAATTAAAAAGTTGTAAACCATTTCAAATTCCATGTCAACAATTGACTTTAATATTTTACTTTAAAGTAGTAGGACTTTAATGTTCCATTTTTTGTACCATAAATAGTCCGAAAATAGTAGTTTATTCATCTAGAACGAAAAGTGGCATTCTAAAGAACGAGAAAGTTGTTTACGTCCGAGGCGTCAGCCGAGGACGGAATTACTTGCGAGGACCTTTAAAAACACTTTTCGGTCGTGGTGAATGCAACGGTTTATTTCATACTGCAAGTTTAATGAATTTTAAATAAAAAGTTGTAAATCATTTCAAATTTCATGTCAACAACTGACGTATAATTTAATAAGTACTTTAATAAGTACTTGAACTTTAAAATTTTACTTTAAAGTACTTGGACTTTAATATTCCATTTTTTTTGTACAATAAATAAGTTTTAAAGTACTTGCACTTTAAAATTTTACATTAAAGTACTAGGACTTTAATGTTCCATTTTTTGTACCATAAATAACCCGAAAAATGTCATTTTTGACATCAGTATGAAATAAATGTAATTTTTGACATCAGTATGAAATAAAATATTAAATTTCTTTCTTTTAAGGATGATTTCTATGGAAATGCTGCCTTGAAACATTTTCTGTGCTTTTTTGAAATCGAGACACAAAAATTAAAACACTTTCTGTTCGTTCTTAAAGGCTTTGTCAAACTGATAAAACAAGCTTTTTCAACGCAACTACATTGGGCGTTACTTGTTTGGGAATATTATTAAAGTACTAAATTATACACTTTTAAACAGTTTTTAAACTAATTAATTAAACTCGTAGAAAAATCATGTATATAATGCATATAGAAAGTTATTTGCTAACCTCGTGCTCTGGTAATCCTTCCTACGGTCGTGTTGCAAACGATCACTCGGTGCAGCAAATTCTACTTTCTATGGTTATTATACAGTATTACATACGTAAAACTACCGTGTAATTGGTTAATCCTTAACAACGTTTAAGGGTTGAAATAACAAGAATATAGCTTGCTGGTTTGGAACAATCTGAAAGTAAACAGTAAAACTACCATATTAGAAACTTTCATATAGAGCCTAACATTTTATAACATTTATTCAACATAAAGTAAGTACATCTAATTTATTATAAATATAACACCGTAAAAATGATCTATGGTGAGATATAGACCTTACAAAGTGTTGAAAAAAAAATATTCGCCTGAAATTAGTGACATTATTGAGCTACTTTTTGTCTACTTTCACATTTACTTACTAAGGCAGGCTTCGTTAAAGACTGCGCAGTTTACCCTTTATCCCTTCTATCATAAAAGTGTTTTCTTTTACTTTTTGTGGAATATCCAATGCATTGTACTTCTCTCGTTTTACTCTATAATTTAAAGGTGCAAACGAATCCTGTCACCGACTGCAGGTAAGAGAGTAAGTGAATTCTGTTGTGATATACAACGCCATTCAAGGAGCATAAACCTGAAGAGCAACAGCTTTATATAAATTTATTCATCCTGAAAATTTAAATCCACCTGCTCCTGGGCTCCAAACCTCAGCGATTGAAGGCAAAGCTTGATAAATGCAATAATCTTCGCGCTAATTGAAAGTAACCCTGCTTCGCTCAGCCTGTTTATTCTGCAAATTATTTTCCCTGCTGGATCAACTTTTTCGAAGTAACTCGCGAGCACTTGTTCTATGCAAGCGTGTTTTCGCGATAAACATCCCGCAGTTCGTGTTTGTTACCCAAGAAAATATATTTTATATATTTTATGCCATGGTTTATTGCTGCACAAGAGGAGCTGTTCCTTTGAAAAACGCTTCTCGCCATCGGAACCGTTTACACGGAAAGGCTTTCTTGGCAAGTTTCATCCCTGGATCTCATTAACTTTAAAATTCATAAAATTAGCAAAACAAGGTAGAGTCAAGCCAGAAAATGCGTAACTAAGGTTGCGAAGGAAGTCGCTGTTTTTGCTGTCAGCTTTCAAGGAACAAATGAAGGGAAGTTTATTCAATTTAAGTTAGAACGAATATTTAATGCTCCCGGAAACTTCCACGGGATTTATCGAAACATCTGGATTTATTTTTCTCAGAAAAGCAGGAATGTTTTTCGTGTTCGAGCGATGCTTTATAACATCTTGAAATTTATGTTTGATTCTGATATGAGATTTGTGAGCCCATCATGAACTAAAAAATATCAAGCTTGCTTTTGCTTTAAATGAAACTTCCATCTCTTTGAAGATACGCCTGAAATTCTAGAACGGATTGTTTTTAAATCTCTTTAAACTGAAAACATGTATGAAGCTAATTCGTATTGTATGGAAGGCATATTTTGCTTTCGAAATCTCAAGATGAAAATATTGGAAAAGATTTGTTTTGTTTGTCACTACAGCTATTTACGAACTTTTATTGTAGTGTTGGTAAATGGGTTGATTGTTTTGAAAATATTTCGTTGCAATCAAGTGGTGCAGAATGTGACGAATGAGTATTTATTTGTAAACTAGCGTTCTGCACTCAAGTTGGGCACGAAATAATTCATTTAATGCAATTTGTACAAGAGTGATCCATTTTGTGTGTCGAGTTAATTTTGAGGTTAGAAAATCCACATAAAAAAAGTCACTTATAAAAATTTGAAAACTCCTGCTGGCTTACTTGCGTCGGCCCACGGGTTCGCTCTCAAAGTGGCGTCAAGCAAGCAATGAAAATTATTATTAGTGATTATTAATTCCTAAAATCGATGAACGTTCTTTTTGTGGAAACATATTAACTCTGGGAATTTTTATTTTGATGTATTTTTTAATTTAATATAGCATTTAAATCCGTTACGATCTTGTGTGTTTGTAGAAATAAACTACTTTCCGTTGATATTTTCAAAATTAATTCGCTTTTTTGCTGCTCTTTTATAATTTTTCGCAACTGTCATTTTTAATAAACTGTAAAAACAGTTCTCATCGAATGAAATAGATAATAAAACATTGATTTCTATCTCCTCCATTAACATACTTAGCTATAATATTTCTATAGTTAGTTGACCTATTTATAGAATTGTGGCATTTAAAAGTTTGTGGCATGGAAGATGAATGGATTTTTAGCAGCGATTGGTCCTTTTAACCTGGCTGCTATCTTTATCTATCGACATCAAACTTTACCGATTGGACCATTTTCCATCCTGATTTGCTTTATCTAAGTTGTATTTTCTAATAACGTGTTCCTAAAATTCAGACAAACGACCCTAGGCAGTTTAGCCGCAAGCCACGTATTCGCATTACGAAAATTACATTTGAAATGAACATAACGCATGTTTGTCGCAAGTCAGTTCACTCTTCATATAAATCATGTAAAACAAATTGTTTGATTAGTAATATAGGTATATTAAATTTGAGGGTTGTATGTGAAGGTTAGACATAAATCGAATTTGCTCAATGCCGAAATAAAATTCGCCAATGCTGCAATTGAGCCTATTAACTCGTCAACTGCGCGAATTTAGGTTTAACACAGTTCCCGATTGTTATGGTCATTTCGACATTAGGCTCTATTTCTGGTTTTATTTACTAACGTCAGCCCTAGCGATCTAAACCCACCTTAGTTCCCCTAAAAGCCTCTTAATGGCTACGCGAATTTAAAAGGATATAGGTTCCTTCAACTACCACAGGCTATTTCAACTACCACAGGTTAATGTTGAGGTTCGTTACAAATGTACGTTTGGTTTTGGGGAATTATCGCGATATCTCTTCACGAGTTGTGTGATGTCTCCTAATGTTGTTAAGCCCTTCTAAAAGTGTTATTTTGTTTTATTAGCTCTGGTTACTTACATACTCACCTGTTTGTAATCCGGCTTATTTGAGCGAATCTGCGCGTGATATCTCGTATCAAAATAGCTTTCCAGACGTTTTCTGTTGGGTTCTGGTGTATTGCGTAACCTGCTTTTCGAAGTTGTGCATTTTGTTGCCGTGATCGTGTGTCACGGTAGTTTAGCAAAAACGGTTCAGCCGATGGAAGTTCATCCGACTGAACCGTTTTCGTTTTGGTCGCCAAGTAAACCAAAACGAGCTAAAAACAAACAACTTTGCAGTCTTTATGGACTATTTTCTGCCTTTAAAAATTGATTTTTAAGATTGATGGTTGCTTTTTTTCTTAGTCTTTGCCGACATACCATTGGTTAGTGGTGAGACTTGGGAAGAACACTGAGGTGGTGGATATAGATAGAAATTGTAGTTTTTGGTGAGTCATACTGTAAAGGTATGTGTTGGCACTTTGACTTTACGCCTTTTATTCCTATTCTAGACGGTTTTCGATAAACCAGAACTTTCTCTGGATATTGAAACATTAGACCGATCCACAACAGAAGTAATTGTTTTCGCACCCGTAAGCTAATTGCGTCGTTTTACAGTTACAATGCTTTTGATGTGGCTTTCAGTGTGTCCGTAATAAAGGAATTCGTGTTTTCACATATATGGAGTTTTAGTGTTTTTCGTACTAAAGATTTTTGTATTTACACCTGAAGGGTTGTAGTATTTTCAGATTTTTCGCATTCTTATATGGATTTATATATAAACGCTGAATTCTATAGATTATTCAACACTATAATGAGCGAAACAATGAAAATTGTTCAATTTGTCAGAAACGGCCAATCAAAATTGACTGTCATTGAAAACACCTAATGTCACAGTGTTTTCACGCGAGCCTGATTGGTTTCAATGATTTCAATTTAGTGAGTAGCCTTTGACTGATATTTCTCCAAAACGTCGAAGTGAAGTTTGCCCATCAGCGTCGTTCTAAAAACTCATAATAATGGTGTAGGAAGCTCCAGTATTGAATTAATAGTGGAAAACGTTAAAAATGTGTGCTGCCGAACACGGTAAAAGTCATGAGCTCATATTGTTGAATAATCTTTCCAAATACCACTCAAGGCAAAATTTTTGAAGAGAATTTTTTTTCGTCAACATGCAAATTATTGCAAATTTCTCTCAACAAAAACTGCTCAAATTCCACTCGACCTGCGGTCTCGCGGAATTTTTAACGCAGTTTTGGTTTCGAGAAATTTAAACGCAATAATTTGCATGTGAACAAAAAAAATTCTCAAAAAATTTTCACCTTTTGTGGTATTACCCTTGATAAGCCACAACCTGGCTTTCATTTAAATAAGCATTTTTTCCGCAATTCAACGCGCTTTGAAGTAAATTCGTTTATATACAGATATCTATTAGATATAATTTTTTAAAAATAAAACTCACTTTAATTGCGCTTATGTTTTGTTTTTCCAATCTTGTTATTCTTGCCTATCTAAAAGTCAGCGTGTAATAAGTGTATATTTGATGTACCCATTCAATGTTGCGAGTTGCGAGCAAGCTGGTGGCGCCCTATTTAGTTTTGATAGTTTTAGTGTTAACCTATTCCCTCCTCGGAAGTAACTTAGCTGACCCGTTGAACGCTATTATGTGACTGCTTTGGGTAATCACAGCTCGCTATTCGGCTTACATGGAAGTGTTGTAAGATTATTGTTAATTTAATCTAGTGCTATTGCGTATATTGGAGCGTTCAACAGTGACACGGTCTGAACATTTATTTTCGACAATTGAGCGAATTTGGCATCTGAGTCTAATATACACAAATTTACAGAAGACACTACAATTTTTTCTTTTGTTGCAGCTCTTGTATTGCTCAAATATTTGACAGATCATTCGGGTGAACTTTTTTTTAACAAATGCACAATGAACAATAATAAAATAGACGAATACAGCAATATGTAACTAAGAAGTGAAGGGTTGCACCCTGGTTGCATTATATTAAAATTTTGCAATACTAGCTTTATCAGTATTTGACATCCAGAAGCTATATGATAATAATCAATGGTAGTAGAAACATTTGCTTGAATAGTTTCATTACTAGTTAGTTACTTAGTTGCATTCTTCACTAAATAACATCTTCCGCATTTTCGTATTTTTCCACTTATGCAGAAGATTAGTTAATAGCATCCAATCAAATGAATAAAATTTTGTTAATACATTACAGTAAGTTACAGAAAAATTTAAACGCTAACGCCTACTTCGTAGTATCTCAATTCCTTAAAGCTTGAATGTGTCTGGAGCACCAAATAAAGAATTTTACGCATCCAGACAAGATGGCAGATTGTTTCTTTGCGGGTTTGAAGCATTTTTAATGCAATCACGTCCCAAACGTGTCTAATTCTATAGAAAACAACAAAGGAAGATGGGACCCTAGTAATCACATTCCTGCTGTGACACAATTTCAGCCTTATTTGCGCCGGCATTCCTGGCATAGATAAACGTCCTTTATGCCTTACCTCCTACAGAAGTATAAATAAGCGCGCGTTAGGAAACGCTTCAGGATTATTTTGTATCAAAGCTTCCGCAACTGCGTCGATTTTACGCTTTCCGGTCGAATTTGAGTTCCACAGTCTGCAGCTTTATTTTTACGCTTGAATCGCGTGCGGGGATTGTTAGCGCTTGAGTCGTTATAATATTTTTCCAACACGTGTGGAAGATAAACATGTACTTAACGACATTATAGATATTTATGTGCTTTTTTCACAACATTACGACCGTAGCTTACACGTGCTTTTGTTTCAGTTCTGCTATATGGTGAAGAACAACCAGGAGGCGAAGTTCACCCTCGATTTTAAGTCAGTGACTGTGTTCGCGCCCATTAATGCTGCTTTCCAGAAGTATCCAAAAACTATCGACGAAAGCCAGTTTTATTTGTCCCTCTATCATATGGGTAAGGTTTCTTTTTATTCTGTGCATATGAGGAAAAATTACTATTTTTAAACGTTTTTATAACGTTGCGATGAACTGAGAAATGTTTAAAAGAGATTAACCTAGCTATCTAGCCACTAATAATGTTTATAGCTGAAAATAACGGATCTACAATGTTAAGAAATTTTATTAGGTAACAGCAATTAATTATAACGAACCAATTGTTTATCTTTTAATATAGCGTTGGTTGCTAATACTAGTTTTATGGGAAATGGCAAATCAGTCAATAATTTTTACTGTAGCCCTTTTTTCAAAACGAGTCCGCTTTGCAGACTCAAAGAATATTTCAACAAAAATCTAATACCGTTGCAGCACACAGTTCCTACACGAAGGATGATTTTGAGATGGGTTCATAACTGAAAGCAATTTGATATCAAAGTTAAAGCCAAAATCAACACATGGGCACATTTAAGGCCCGGCTAGCTAAACAGTGAAGACGGTGTGTGGTTCTTTACAAAAGGTTAAATTAAGTAATCAATAAAAAAAAGCGACAACAAATTTGCTCAGATAGAAACGATATATAAACTCAAAGCTTAACCAAAATGACCATAATCTGAAATTCAATAAATGTCTTATCCAGGTCATAACTCAGTTTATAGTAAAGAAAACACAGAATATAACAATCAAATGTATAATTACGTTAAGTTGACAAACAACGCACACGTGAATAAAATTACTACAGCAAGTTTAACTTCGATGAGGCTTAAGGGCAACTCATCGGAGGCATCAGAACAATGGAAGATGCAATGTACGAGAACGAAATCAAATTATCCTACAATAGGCAAAGTTAAAATTCGGAAAACCCTGAATGGATTCAGTCGAAACCGTTGACGTTCGGAACAGCAATAAAATTCATAAAATCAAGATACATGCAATATAGTACTTTTTGGGCATATTACTACCTCTTAGCGACTAGCTCTTACTCAAATTACTAGCTCTCGGCAATAAGTAAAACCCACACCGAAATAGGACATGGCCTAAGGTCATATACACTTTAGTGCGTTGATCTAGTGACCTTAACAAGGCCGCCTCTCGAGCGGAGCAAACAGCAGTCTACGGAAGCAGTAAACTGGACTCTGACAGCATGTGTACTATACGGGACGAGAACATGATGGAATCAGGCGGATCAAACATCTCGTTACGGGAACATAGCCGGTACTAAACTCGGTATGGAATCATGGCCGGATCAAAATAGTCAGTTCGGCATGGAAACATTCATGGTCAGGTCAAAACGTCCAGAAATACCCCAAAATGTTCAACCGATTCGGTAAGAAGACAAAAGTAAGCTCAAATGACTACGTACAACTTACTCTTAACGGTCGAAATCGGGCTGAAAAAGAGCAACATCTAAGCGTGGGCAGACGTCGAGATCAAATGCCAGAAAATCACCAGTGATTCTCGAAGACAAAAAGCACGCTCGCCGCGGCAACGGCTGGCAAAATCAGAACGACGGCGCGATTTGAAAAATCCGCCAAAAGACTCTGATTCGGAATACGTCGCTTTTTGCCCATAACACATTATTCGTGCACCAGAAAATATTAGAGAATACAGAGGTCAATTCAGAAAAGTCTTAATTCGTCTGCTACTTTTTTTAAGTGAAACCAGGGAAACGCAGAGGACGTATCTATGGTTTTAACAAGACTATGCTACGACACAAACAGCAGGGAATCTTCCAGCTTTGGAAGCTTTTTCCAAACTGCTTAGTTTTAAAATATACAGATATTTCTTATTCTCTGCGAGATCCCCGAATTTAAAAAACTCAAATTGTATGTTCATATGTTTCAAATTTATAAACTACGTTTTCTGAACTTGAGGCAATTGAAAAATCCATTAAAATATGAGATTGTATAGTCATATCAGTTATAGAATACAATGAAACAAATTTTTAAAATATTCTTTCTGAACGTTAAAAAGTAACAATAAACAGTCGTATTTGCAGTGGTTGACATACGCAGATATTGTTTTATGCTAATTAAAAAATTGTGCTACTCTTATAGACCGGGACCATACTATTACATGTATGTAATCAGCACTATGACCAAATTTGTGTATTAAGTAATTCATGGTTAATGTGTATTTTCTGATAGAGCACTAGTTTTACTCTTTCATAAATTTGTATTTCTTTTTTCCGAAAAAAAACATTCGTAAATTGAAATATTTTCTTTTTCCCACTTAATATTTAGATATAAAATACTGTTGTAATAAACCTTTTTTGGCCTCTAGACATATTTACTACAATCGTAGACAAGGAAAGTCCTTGTTGAAATGAACCACAGATTGACCTGTACTAGAGCTAAGCTAAAAATATTAGCTTGAAAACTTTTTAAAAATGAAATACCAATTTATGTACACGCAACTGAACAACAAATAACTATATTTTGCTGTAAAAGACAACACTGACCAATAATTAACTTTAGTACTAAACCATGAAATAAATAGCTCGTCCTATTTCTCATTTATTTGAACAATAATCTACTTAACAAACAGCTGTTTCTAGTACGCATTTGTATTAACACTGATTAAATAGCCCAGTCGACAGCTGTTTCTATAACTTGTTCATGCTATTAGTCTACGGCGCATACGTCACTACGCTGGCACACCAAACAATGATATTAAATAGCTCTGACAGCTCTTCAATGACGCCTTTGTGGTGACATGGTATTGCGTATATGTTCAGGCGGAGTACGCGCCGAACATAAGAAAACGCGAATGAATCACTTTGCTTCCTCGATGGCTATTCTTGTATGCCCAAATAAGGTATTAGATCACCCACCTGCACTGTTGACTAACGAATGCCTGCACAATACCTGGACTTCGCTATCGCGTTAGTTGACCACGCTGTCGCTTCCTTTGCTGACTCTCTGACTCCAAATCGCCAAGCCGCACTATCTGTGGGAGTTCGACTCGCTCAGTGACGCTTATCGGCTGCTATTTCACCACCTCTCTTCGCTTGTAATTTTCCAAGAAATTGTACACACTTCACCGTCACCTAGAACATCTTACAAAACTTGCTCACCCTGCGTTTACTTATGGCCGCGCAAAGAAGCTGCTGCACAAGGCGCAATTCACTTCAAACTTAAATTTATTTTCAATACAGGAACAAAAGCAAAGTTCATGTCATATAAAGTAGGTGTCTGTGTAGTTCACTACTTCTGACACCCACACTATCAATGATATCCTTAGCGTCAAGCTTAGCCAAAGTCCTCTTTTTCACAGGCAAATATCAGCAAATGTTTATCTAGCTCTTCCAGAACTCCCGATGGCACTTGATCGAAATTTCTTGGGTGAAGAAGCGAGAAATCAACACACAGTGTTGATCTTGCTGATCTGTTAAGCCGTTGTTTAATACTATTCTTAATATTTAGTATACAGTTTAATGTGATACTTATTTAATCGGTCAGGTGCTGACGCAGCGTCGTTTATGGAGAGTAGTTTGCCATCAATGCATTTGCCGGTGTATACGAAGGGATTTTTCATAACAAGATTTGCATCCATTTTCCAGCTGGCTATTATCCCATATGCAACTGCGTTATGACAAAGTTTGAAGTCATCCCGTAGCAATTCATCCACCATCCGGTGCATAGTTTGCAGCTGTAGTGCGGGAGAATACTTGCAGATATACCTGTATAATCAGAATTGTTCAAAACTTCAGGAGACTGTCAATATATTCCTTTACCTTGGCTTCAACAGCTGCTCGAATCTTGTCAGCAACCAGTATGGCATTAAAACTTTCATCGAAAGCGCTGCAGCTTAGTTCTCGAATAAATCAAAACCCCCCTTCAAGGTAACAGGATCTGACGACCATATAGTTTCGTCGATAATTCGCATCGTTTCACAGTAGTGGAGTGTCGACTCGAGGTATTTATTTGCTGATAGGATGTTCGAAAGAATGCTGCAATGTTTTTCAGAAGTGAGGATAGTGATATGTTAGTCACATTACATGTATCTTCGGTGACAACGAGATGTAACACATGTGCATGGGACCAAACATGGATCTGCATTGAAGCCTCCTTTGATAGCAGATTACTTACGCCTTTGTAACGCTCCTGCATGTTTGTTACAGCATCCGTTGAGCTCCAGCTCAGTTGGTGAGGTTAAGATTCAGTCGTAACATGAGTTTGGATACAAGTTGCACAAAAGCTTCACCACCGGTACTCTCTTTACATTTCACCATACTCACTAATCTTTCTTAGATAGTGCCAGTGCTATCACCATATCTAAAACAACAGAACATTGGTATTTTGCTGAAGTGTTTTGGTTAGTGCCAATTTCCAAAGCAAACATGTCTGTCTTTGGAAATTAACCGATCTATTTTATCCGGAATAAGTGTGATAACAGAATTTGCCGTAGTTTTAGACAGCAGAATTACTAAAGAAGCTCAACTTCGTGAAATCTTTGCTTGAAATGATCCGATGTGCAAGAATGATATTTCCGAAGCAGTTTCATAACTTCCAAAAATCTACCATGGTCAATCTCCTCATTTTAAAATGTGTATGCTGCCTCTTCATTCAATCATCTACCTCTGTCCGAAGCTACTTTTATGTCGAGACTTCTTTTTTATTACCTTAAATTGAATTGAACTTGAGAATTCTATTTAGATGAGTACCTCAACAAACTTTCATTGACTTTTCATCTCTTCTCTCTTCAAATCTGTCGCCCGTAACGAGCATCATAAAATCATGAGTCGTTAACTAGCACTGACATAGTTCTTCATTGATCTTTTGCCTTCCTCGCACACTATGTCAAAGATGTATTTATTGTTTTTGCGATGAGATGAGTGTATCGTGTGGCTGGTTTTCCTCTTCCCCTTCCTATAGAGCCCTTAACTTTGCCATGTATCATCAGCTTTTTCTAAGCCGATTATTCCTAGGTTGTGTCCAAAATATTTTACGCACAACCGGGCCGAAAATTTAATTTTACATATTAGTTATCATGAAAGCAAATACCACCCAGCGGGCGGTAAAGTGATTTGCTGGCGGTAAAAACGCAGGCGGTAAAGTAACTTTGCTGCCCGCAAATTACTTTACCGCCCGCACCTTAACTGTGGTAACAATTTTTGGCATTAAAAAAGCTAAATTTATGGTGTTTGTTTTATGCAGTTGTGCGTAAACGTTGTACGTGCCATTGCGGAAAAAATAATTAGCACGGCTTCGATAGAAAGTTGGCTGAATTTCAAAAATTTTATTGTATTGAACCTCTCTTCAATGTCAGAATTGATTAATGTGACAAAATTAAGAGCGCGCGTAGACTGTTTATAGCTATTAACATATCTAGGAATGCGGTCTAGGACATTTGGGCGCGGCCGTTTGGGCGCGGCCGTCTGGGCGCGGCCGTTTGGGCGCGGGGACACTTGGGCGCGAGACACTTGGGCGCGAGACACTTGGGCGCGAGACACTTGGGCGCGAGAAAGGGTCAACATTGGGATTCAGGAACACATTAAGTGTGAATAATTTCAATTTGGCATAAATAAACAAACATTTATTAAATCATTATTTATCCTGAGAAGTTAATGTAATTAATCAAACAATATTAAAAGAATAATCCAATTATTTATTGAAACCGTTATGAGATTAATTTTAAATAAGGTGGTAGTATGTACCTATATTAGATAAAATTTGAAATAAATCCGAATAAAAATAAAGAAGGTAGAATATTAGATTAGTTTTGAAATAATTCTGAATACATAAAAAAGGCAGTACCTATGTTAGATATGAAATAATAATTCTGAATTGAAATAAAGATGGAAATAGATTATATATAGGTGTTGAAAATAATTTTAAATAAAAATTCATTTATTGTGCTGGTAAATGAATAATGCTGTACTATATTTAATCGATTGATGGTTCTAATGTTTAATATGATTCTAATACGTGTTCTGTTTTGACCGAAACTAGTCGACTTCGAGTTTTGTTTATAATAATAATACTTAACAATAAACCTTAAATTTTAAAGTAATCAATTATTTTCGTTATGTTATGAACCGACTAACTGAAGATAAAAGCAGAAATAAGAATGATAATAAATCATCATATAAAAAGATTAATTTTAATAATCAAAATTTATTTTTGACATTTTTACCATTATAATACATATTATTCTTAAAGTAAATATATACAATTTTTTAAAACATAAACTAGAAGCATCCACGCATTTATTTCATAATTGTACGAAATGCCTGTTAAAATTTCTAGAATGTCCCTATTGTTTACGCCGTCTGCATGATTATATTGATTATTATTATAATCTTTAACCAAATTTTTTATTTTCTATCAGACTGGATAAATTTTTGTTTTTTTTTGCAGTGGGCTTATTTCCCGCAAGTAACTGTTCATAAGCAACATCTCTCCTTCGTTGAATAGTTTTCAGGCTGTCGACGAATCTCCAAATGGTTGGATGGTTCATTAATAGCTCTGTTTGTACCCAATCTCTATTCATTTATTCTTTGTTACTTATTATTTTAATGTAATAAATCTCCGCAAAAGATTTGCTAGTATTCACCGGAAAGTTAAATTTTTTAACTTGCTTTAATAATATTCTAATTTTTGACAATTAATATTTCTATACTAAATTTTTGCCGCCCGCCACCTCCTTGGACGTGCTTTAGGTAATTTTCGTTATTTAAAATAAATTTTCAGACCTATGAATAGTAAAGCTAGCTAATACTAATATACGTTAATTAATTTTCTCGCGCCCAAATGTCTCGCGCCCAAGTGGCTCTGCGCCCAAGTGTCTTTGCGCCCAAACGGCCGCGCCCGAATGGCCGCGCCCAAACGGCCGCGCCCAAATGTCCGGCTCCGCTAGGAATGTTATGAGTATCATAACTGCCGCAGATGTTGTATTGAAATCCGAGCTCGCAGAGCGAGGATTTTAAAACATCTGAGGCTGTTATGATTCATAACATCCGTGATTTGTTCAATAGTTTATCGGTTGCTGTATGGTTATGGTTGCCATGTACGGTAATGGACTATTACCGTACAGATCAGTTATGATTTAGTTACCAGCCTACTTTTGTATATGTAAACAAGGAATTAATATCCTGCAACCGATAAATGTTTTTAATAAAGAACGAGGTGCGAATTTAAATCAACCTACGGACTCATTATATTTTCAACTTTGGGATTATAACTCATAATATTCATCAAAACATCATCGATGATATGCGTACTACTTAGTCCCTGACAATCATGTTATTTATTAAAATGGATCAAAGTATCCTAGTTCAAGTCTGTCGGTTTCGACTTTCATTTTTATTGAAATACCTATAGCTTTTCACTCTACTAAATTATTAAAAAATATTGCAACTAATATTTGTCTTGTGTGGAAGAAACGGCACAAAGTCTTAGAGGTGATATTTGTATACTTAATTCTTGATTAACATTATGTCACAGTATATAAGAGAGAAATTGTGGATCCGCTTCCTAGCTTTGGAAAGTTAGTTTCCTGGCTACACAATCAAATCTGCATATATAATCCTAGATATAATCTGCCAACGTTGTGCTTTCTGATTATTTAGTTTGTTCTATACACTTGCCAACTGAGAATGCCCCAACTTTTCTCCTTTTATGGAGAGGTCAATTAAATTATTCAAGTATTTCAATATCTGGAATTCCACCCTCAGCTAGCGTTTGTAATATCCTCGATTGAAGAGCCTGCACATATTTCTAGATTAGTATAGCAAACTATAAAGTATGAGACTTACATGAAGTAGTTTCACTATGAGTCTACAAGCTCCCTGGCAGCGCCGTTGCGTTACCCTTGACGAAGCAATGGAATGTTTAAAACCTTTGAGCGAAAGAAATTCGTATCAGGATTCTTCATTAGAGTTTCATCAGTCCCGTAGCGGGTGCAACATTCCGTAGTTGCAGTTATCGAGGCTCGTTGTTTTGTTTTGGAATTTACTGCTTGACTTACTTGGAAGTGTTTCAATGACAAAGAATTCGCCGCCATTTGAATATATTGTGCAGCAAGTGATGCAAATGCAATTCCTTATTCAACGTTGCAGTCTTGAAAGAACAACTGAATTTTTTAGTAGAACTCAGGGCTGTCAGGTCAAGCGTTCAGAATGAGCGCTGCTTTTCTCTTGTACTTTTTATTATATTGCGCTCAGCTTTTATTTATGTATTTATTTATTTATATCGTCCTCAGCCAACAGTCGTACCCGTTAGGCCAATTATAGGCGTCGCTGTACAGCTTATGTTAAAAATCTATAGACTGTTATAGAAAAGTGTATTTAAATGAAATGTATTGTGAATTACTATTAATAATAATAGTATAACAATAACTTTAATGTACATGTCAACAAAAAAAAGCGGCATTACAGAAATAACTAACAAACATTGTTTGAGTATGAACACGAGTTCTCAATTCTGCTCTTGCTTGATCCAAAAATGATTTCAAGTATATTCGAGTGTCAAAATAACGGGTGTTTCATTAAGAACGCAATTTTTTAATTACACACCATTTTTTTTGTAAAAGTGACATCTGTCATCTATGATTGTTTCGATTTTTAGTTATGGAGTTTTAGTTTTTTATTAGCTCTATTGAGTAGTTTTCATTCAGTTACTTTCACCAAAATTTCATGAAAAATAAACACTGTTACTCATATAAATGGAAACACTAAATAGTAATAGAGGCCGAACATATAATTGCAAGCTTAGTGTGAATTTAATCTATTCTACCCATGTTTGAAATGGAACTTGATCTACTTGCCCCTGAGCGTATCGACAACAATTAACAATCTTTTGAATTTGCGCATTTCGGTTTAAATGTAAGCACATTTAACTAGATTATTTTGGTTAAACTAGCGCCAGTGAATGCATACATCCGGCAAATTAACTCCCGTTTTCTTGCTAGCAGTGTTTTAGTGCGCTGCCGGAAGTAGAGGTGTTTTGACGCAGAACGAGCGTTAATAATAACCTCACGCTGGTCAGAACAAGAAGGGCATTCGGCGAGTATAGTGATTTTAGGTATCGGACGTGGAATCAATTTTTCAGGAAAATCATTATCCTGCCGCTGTTTTACAATTTAACTACACTTCCATTTTCCTGAAAAATACAACTATTCTCTTTCGTGCTATGGCAATATTAACTTTTGGTCACACTTGTAAAATTTGGATTTGTGTTGCTCCAGTAACAACAATTAGAATTGGGTACAATGGCAGTAGTTTTGAATAAATATTTTTCAATGAAAGAATCAGTATTCTTTAAGTTTCTTTGCTATTACGATTCAAAAATACAAACGCTTAGCTTCATCACTGTCATCAAAATTTTGTAGAAGACTGAGTTTGAATACAAAAATTTTGTTTTAACGATCTACTGATTCAAGCTCTGTTTCTTAAACATAATTTTGGCTTTCCTCTTGGACAACCTACATTTACTAACGTTGCAGCATCATGAAATTTTATGTTTTTTTCCTGAATGATTCTTCCGGTTTTTAAGAATTTGTTCACTGCGATGACATATTCCATGCTGTATTTGCCAGTGCAATATGATTGTAGTAGGTATATTTGTTCTTCTATTGTTGGCATTCGAAATGCAAACAATAATCACTTGCTGCAGATTACATTTCAGTTCTGTTCCATTTTCAATGGCATTCTTGTTAAAGTTAATGAAATGACAACTATTCAATACATCGCAACTAAAAAGAAGGGTGACTGAACGAACAATACGAAACTTGATAGTAAATACAATAATAAAAGAAGAGATTGACAAAGTCGTTGGCCATATTAAGATAAGATAATTGAACTGTTATGGGCATATGTTGCAAGAAGAAAGGTAGCATGTATACCAATTGTCCACTGGTTCTGGGATATTCCTCTTTTTCTTTCATCGCAAGGTCTCATCTGTTATCAGATAAGCTGCGAAGGTGTCCTGTCATTTTTTTTATTTGATTCAGGTTATCTATTCAACAGCATTTGCAATGTCTGTCTTATTTCTAATGTATTCCATTGGTCTTATGATTTTCTAAGCCTACTTCAAGTATTGCCAGCTATGTTGGTCTTTGCGCTTTTAGTTTTTCTACATTGCTTTTTATGAAGATCAAATTTATTTTCTTCTTCCCAGTTACGTATTCGGCAGAAAGTTTATTACGTTCTCTGAATTTTGTTTTCTCCCTATCGTTTTGAAGGTTTTCCTATTAGTCGCCTGCTTTTTATTAAAGACCAACCTCTCTTAGTCAGAAAATATTCTTAAAACCTTTTAATTTAGCTTTAAATATCGATAAATTTAAAATCTCCAAGGAACTATCATTTATTTATTTATTTATTTAATTCGCACTCAGCCAACAGCCGTTAGGCCAATTATAGGCGTCGCTGTGCAGTTATGAGGACTTCAAACCCCACTAACGACTGTCATGATGTTGTATGACCGCCGGGACCAACTTTTTTCCGTGATAGCCGTACCACGAGGCGCCGAGGGATGCAGCCGTGGAACTCCCATCCAAGTTCTGACCAGAAAGAACGTTGCTTAACTCTGCTGATTGAACGTGGACGCTTGTTCAAGCTACACCACTCGGGACCCATCAACTTGTTACGATATAAAACTGTTTTTACGACACCCCGGCTGCCACGGCTGAATACGCTTAGGGAGATGGGCGTGGTTCTACGAACTGGACGCCGTAAGATCAAGCGTGACGACATATACAGGGCGCTACGTGTTTTGGAAGGAAACCCACGTCTGATAGAAACCCGAAATCCAAACGCAGTTGGAATGTGTGTAGCTCTGGAGCTCCCTGGAGACGGCAGCTGGAGCGTTCGAACCTACCTTGACGCTCATAAAATTCGTCGAGGATCCGCTTTACACCAATCATACACAAGTCGCCAATCGGGCGACGACACTACAATTGCTTAAACTGAAACACAGCATTTAACACAAAAAAATACAGCGGGAGCATTTAACAAATGGGTCTATTGTTCTTTAGACACCTAATGCAAAACATTGTTAAAATGCTATTACACAAAATGATAAGCGCCTGCAAAGGTCACTGTATAATGAACTTCTACGCACACTGCGTATCGGCAGGGTGTGTTGAAATAAACATTAGCTATTAATTACACAAAATAATAAGCACCTGCAAATGGCAGTGTATAATGACAAATCGAGCTCATTAAGTATAAATCGTTCACTTAACGCCGCCACTGGAAGATTAAGTTACAGCGGAAGACGATCACACGCGCGGAAGGGTCGAGGCCTCCCCTCGGCGCGCACTCTTTTTGATTAGCGCGGAATTCTTGTAAACGCCGGGCCGGCAGCCGAAGCATGGCAGTCCGCGTAAATATAAACAGTACAGTATCTTAGCTTCTCCTGGGGGCTGTCGAACTCCAGCTGGTAACCAGACCAGTTTCCCAAGGCTACGAGACAGGGGGGAAAGAGGCTCGAAGCGTCGACGATGGTGATGCCCAGCAGATTCCTCTCTAGGAGTAAAGATGCAACCGGAATTAACAACAATGCACGCTGGATTGCATGTGAAATTAACCAGGGATTAGACCGCCTTCCATTTGATCTCCCGCAACAGCGATTATATCGGCCCACGGCTTATTTAAAAAGGAGGAGCGCCTGTATTTCGGCAGGGCACGCACGAACAACTATCACTCAAGGCTTTGCGACCACCTCGCCCGACATCTGGGAAACCAATCTTCGGAAAACACCCTCGCAAGCGCTACGCGGACGCCAACTCCAAAGGGGAGACGCCGCGGGCCGCACACCTAAAAAAACTACTGTTCCCCTCGGATGCCGGATGCCAACTGACCTCAAAATGCAGCGCCAGACGATCGATCATGTAGTGGGACAGGAGAGCTGTAGCTTGCTCTCTCGCACCCATGGCCGTTGTTTCAATTCTGGCCCAAATTCACGACTGCCGCGAAGCGATAAATGAACACGTGTGCGGCGAGAGTTCCGACTGAAGCGCTAACACAGATGTGTGCGTTAGAAAGCCAATGCCTGCATAAAATTCGATATGCTTAAATTCAGGCGAAATAATACGAAAAACCCATATACAAGTGGGGTCCTAATTTAGAAAGTACGTTAATTATCCGTATGTTCGTACAATTTAAAAACGTCCTGACAAACTCTTCGAGTTTGCTGCATTTCTATTTCCTTTAATATTTGACTTTAATCTTTCCCCTCGTTTCTTCTCCTTAAGTAATTACACTTTCTAATTGATACCACAATTTTATACTTTGCTCTCGGAAACGCAAAAGTGTTAATAATTCTTGTCTCATTTTTACATGCTTTAGAAATACGATATGTAAATTAAACTGACCCTAAATCAAATAAATTCCAGCATGTGCATAGCTGCCCAACTAAATGTCTGCATAGGGAGACCATTAATTACCATCTTGGGTACCGCAGTAGCAATTCGAGTAGACTAACCATGTAACCATAGCACTGAACAATTTTCAAAGTGTCGAATCCACTTGCGGCGTTCATTCCAACTGCAGGAATTTAAATTAAATTAGTTACGTGGAAGAGAGACACGCATGTCATTCAAGTGAAATATTAAACGGGAAATCGACACCGACGCCAAAGCGTTTTGTCATATTTCTCCCCCAGTTGCAACATAATATGTTCTGATATGAGCAAATTAGCAAGCTGTGAGTTTAAATGCAGGTAAACGAGCTGAAATATCAATCCATCTATTATCGGAAGCGAAGCTTTCGTTTGTTTCCTGTTTCTCCTTGCAGACGCGTCGGCGTCAGCAGAAATCCAAAAAGAAGATTGCACAAATGACGACCTTCTGCAGACATGTCGTCAAATTGGGACAGTTCATTTCTCACCCTCAAGCAAGCAATTCCTCTTGTTTTATTAGTTTTCGTTTTCGATAACGCCTTAAGTTTAACTTGAAGCTTTTACATTGGGCTTGACATTTTTACAGATATTGACATTGGCTTTCAAGTGAATGTGATTACATTTCTGTGCACTGTGGCTGCATTATACCCAGATGAAAATTAAATATATTTATAACTTTTACAATTTACATTTTCTCTCCATATTCAGGTAAGCGTTGATACCCATCATTTCGAGAGCTGGCTGCTGGCCTTAATTCCTTCCTTGCATTTGATACGAATAGTCAGGAATCGCTTCTTTTAGGTCGACCAGGTTTTAGGTGGTGGCCCGTACAGTATTAGATATTCCCACACACTCTCACAAATTGCTAATAAATCCGGTATTTTGTGTATGAGCATGTTTTTTATATGGAATCAGGGACAATGTTAAACAGTGTTTCATCTATTTTATTAAATAACGTTTGAATATAATTAGGTCATATAGAACCATTCAAATACAGCTTATTTTTTTTAAATGCAAATTAACCAAGACAATTTTCACGCCAAAATGTTTAAAATGTCGACGATATTCGAAGCAAGTGTTTGTTGAACATTGTATAAGTACGTTTTTCCACATCTCTGTACAACTGGATTCTGATGTGTTTTTCATTCAATTTATCTTATTTCTTACAAGGCCATTCTCCTGATAAAATGATTTGTGTTTATTTCTATTTTCTTGTCTTCTTAACATAAAAATTCAACACTAGTATTTCAGCTTCGTTAGTGATGCAAGAAGTTTAATTCTTCTGTACAGCCCATACGTATCTAGATTTGATAAGATATCAATATCGGATGAACCGTCACTATTCAACAGACGAAGAACGTCTTCATGTAGTATTTAAAAATATAATTAGCAAGAACATAATATAAACAATGGGTGCATAATGTCTGGTTGGAACAGTTATAACTGATTACCTCAATTTGAACAATGATAATACTTATTGCAGCTTTGACTGATTTTCTATTCATGGTGGTACAAAGAGAAAACATTTACCAAAAAATGTTGCTTCATGGAAAATGCGTTTCTCGCGTGTTTTTTGTTTGTTTGTAGGTAATGCATATTGGGGGAATAATTTAATCCGGCGATAGTAATTCTCAATTATCATTCGTTGTTCTGGAATTGCCTGATATTTAACCGAGAATTGTATTTCCGAGTACATTGTATGTATTAACAGGCACATGCTTCTGTAGTTCAAATAAATATCTCTCGTTATATCACTGACGGATGTTAACAGTTCGCTACTGTGTATCTTATTGGAATTCATGTTTAGGATAATAGGACTCATCGAAAGCCCGGATTAAACGATATGTTGCATATCAACAATAGTTTCGTCTTAGGTATTAGTATGACTGATGTCACTGACACCTTTCACACAGCATATTGATAGTTGTTTGAATAACTGGCGTTCAAGTTCACACGCACTTGTTGCTCATACTAACGACATTTCTAAGAATTTTTTCTGGCTTCACCTTTTGAAAGTCAGTTGAAGTCGATTTTCTCCCGAGTTCTCGATGTAAGGGTTTGCAACATTGGATAATATCCAACCGCCATGCCTTTTGAGAGTGCTCCTGCATCAGCTAATAATGTAGCAAATGACTTAAAAATACCCTTTACCATCAAGTAGATTGTATTATCCAGTTCTTTTAAACAATTTCTATATATTATTTGGTTCTTGGATTGCTGCTCATTCAACTTCATTTTAATGGACGTAAAAAAATCATTTATGTTGATATCACGCTTTACTAATAATATCGTTTTCAATATTAAATAAGCGCTCCACAACGTGGAGTAATAAAGTTGCATTAATCACCTTTTCTCTTTTTCTTTACACCGTTCCCTAATAAAGACATTGAAAGGGATTCAGAAAACTAATCATTCGCCAAAATTTTAAAATGACATAACAGATTGCAAATTACACACTTCAATACTTTTTTGGCCTCCTAAGAAACTACAGTAGTAGAAAAAATATTGGGTGTTACTCCTCGATCAAAAATGTCATATCTGGAACGGAAAAGCGCTTTTCCTTAAGATCGACTTTTGAATACTTTTAGAATATACCAGTTTTGTGTTTTATTGATTATTAAATGCCCATTGCTTGTAGTTTAGTAATTCTAAATTGTTTCCAAATCAGTTATATTTGAAGTTATTCCTTTAGCCATATTTTAACTAGTTAAGAGTTCCTATTAAACATTCAATTTTTAAGAAAAACCTCACAAAAACAAAGCAAGCACAGTCTCTTGTTGCACTCATCCTACTCACATGCCCCAACCACCCCACTCTCTTACTTTTTATTTCGTTCACAATCGTTGGCTGGTCATGGAGATTTGTTAGTTCGAAATTATACCTAGCTCTCCATTCCCCGTTTTCCAATATGGGACCATAGATACTACGCAGGATTTTCCTTTCCCAAATATTAAGCGCGTTCTGGTCTTTTTTATTCAATGTCCATGTTTCCGATCCGTACATAACTACCGGTCTTACCATTGTTTTATATACCGTAATTTTTGATTTAATTGATATATCTTTGGATTTAAAGACCTGTTGCAGTGCATAATAACATTTATTCCCCGCCGTTAACCTTGCTTTTATGTCCTCATCTGTTTGATTCTGTTCGGTTATCGTTGCACCTAAGTACTTGAATGTTTTCACTTTCTCGAATACTTGCTGATTTACTGTAAGGTTTTGTTCCTTAGATTGCCCCTTCGACGTTATCATAAATTTCGACTTTTTATGGTTTATCTTTAGACTGCCGATTTTATCGCTTCCTCCAGTTGACTGTACGTTGTTTGCAGATCTGTCTTTTTTCTAGCTATGATCACCAGATCGTCGGCATAAGCGAGAATTTGTATTGACCTGTTTAAGATAGAGCCCGTTCTATTCAACGTTAATTGCCTGATTGCCCATTCCAAAACCATATTGAACAGGGTTGTTGATAGCGGGTCTTCTTGCCGCAGTCCTTCTTTAATTTTAAACCCCTGTGAGGCAATACCTTGTATCCTCACCTTTGCCATCGTATCTTTTAAGCACACTTTTATAAGCCTTATCAGTTTTGGTGGGACGTTTAGTACCTTTAGTATTCTGTACAGTTGCGCACGATTTACGGTGTCGTAGGCTTGACTAAAGTCGATAAAGAGGTAAAACAGAGTGACGTATTTTTCATAACTTTTCTCCAATATCTGTCTAAATGTGAAAATATGATCTGTCGTTGATCTACCCTTTCTGAAGCCACACTGCTCATCTCCCACCTCTCTTTCCATTATTGGTGTCAGCTTGTTGATTATTGTTGCGCTTAGAATCTTATAACCTATACTAAGTAGGGTTATTCCCCTGTAATTTTCACACACCGTTTTATCTCCTGACTTATGAAGGGGACAGATTATAGCCACATTCCACTTATCTGGCAATTCTTCCTTTTCCCATATACTCTTGATTAGCTGGTGCATTGCTCTGCAGATATCATCGCCCCCGTATTTTACCATTTCCGAGGCAACTTGGTCCTCCCCCGGCGCTTTATTATTTTTGAGATTTCTTATAATATCCACAACTTCTTCTTCTGTCGGTGGTTCTATGTCTCTCACCTCTTGGTATGAAATTTCTTGTTCTTTTCCTTCTTCTGCTCTACCTTCTTCTCCTGTATTTAATAGTTTTTCAAAGTATTCTTTCCATCTGTTCACACTTTCTTGCCTGCTTCCTATAAGATTCCCTTCTACATCTCTACAAAATGTTACCCTTGCTTGAAATCCTTTCTTTCTAAACCCCATTTCGCTGTAAAATTTTCTGGTCTGATGAGTTTTCGCCATCTCCTCTATCACTCCCAGTTTTTTCCTTTCGTATTCTCGCTTCTTTTCCCTGAATAATTTTTTGGCTGCTTTCCTTTTCTCACCGTATATCTGTTTTTTTTTCTTCATTCGTCTCATTTAGCATTATCAGTCTTGCGTCATTTCTATCTATTGCTGCTTTTTTACATTCGGCATCATACCACCCCTTGTTTTTGGTATCTTTTTTTTTGGTTCCTAGTACTTCTTCTGAAGTTGTGATTAATATCTTGCTTATCTCTTCCCACTGTTCCTCAACTGTCTTTTGCTTATTATCATTAGCTCTCACTTTTTCTGAAATTGACTCTATATACTTTGCTGCGATTTGTTCACTTTGCTTCAGACTTTCTATATTGAATGTTATATTTTTTGTTCCATTTCCTTCATTCCTTACCGCTATTCTTTGCTTGAATTTAGCGCGCACTAAGAAATGATCTGAGTCGCAGTCCGCGCCCCTAAGGCTACGTACGTCTTGTATATTGGACATGTGTCTTGAATCAATTATGACGTGATCTATTTGATTTCTTGTTACCCCGTCAGGGGATATCCACGTTTGCTTATGTATTTGCTTGTGCCTAAATCTTGTACTGCTTATCACCATGTTGTTGCTACCCGCTAGGTCGATAATTCTCCTCCCATTATTGTTGCTTTCTTTGTGTAAGCTGTGTTGTCCCGCGATCGTCGAAAAACATTTCTCTCTTCCCACCTTAGCATTCATATCTCCTATTAAGATTTTTACATCATGTTCCGGCATATTGTCTATCGCTTCCTGCATCTGTGCGTAAAACATATCTTTGTCTTCG
Organism: Agriotes lineatus; assembly: GCA_940337035.1. Taxonomy (NCBI): domain Eukaryota; kingdom Metazoa; phylum Arthropoda; class Insecta; order Coleoptera; family Elateridae; genus Agriotes; species Agriotes lineatus. The sequence continues at coordinate 102,524 of CALNHX010002868.1, forward strand.
TCCGCTTGTTCATCTGTAGGTGCATGTACGCTACATAAGCTCATATTGCAAAATCTTCCTCTTAATCTTATCGTCACAATTTTTTCACTTACCGGTTTGAATGACAAAATCGCCGAATTGTATTTTTTACTTATAATAAGCCCTGTTCCAAACTTCCCTTCTTTCGCCGCGCTGCAGAAAACAGTGTAATCTTCTAAATCTGTGATTCCGCCCGTTTTCCATTTCATTTCTTGCAATGCCACAATATCGAGTTTATACCGTTTAATCTCATCTATTAAATTTTGAACTGACCCCGATTTTGCTAAACTTCTGACATTCCATGTTGCTAACCAGATTATTCCTTTATTTCGTATCTTTTTTAACTTTTTTGACTTTTTATTTTTATTTATGTTACTTCTTTTTCCATTATCGTGTCCTTTTTCGTTGCATTCCTTCTCTTTTGTTTCCGTCCTATATTTTTGTTTTAATAGTTTTTTGAGCCTCGGTCTGTATTCGCAATTATCCTCATTTGCTTCCGCACTTCCTCGTTTTCTGTATCTCCGGGTGACCTCTCGCTCGCTGTTCTTGCCTTCTGGTATTTTTCCAATCCATTCCGGTTTTCATATTTATTTTTGTCTATTATTTCTCCCTCCTGATTTTCATTTTTTTGCCTCACTGTCTTTTCGCTCTTACAATCATCAATCTGCTCAATTGTATAAATCCTCCCATCTATTATCAATTTGTTTTAGACAACACTTGCTTTGTGCCCATTTTCCCTTGCGTCTTTCATATGCTGTATCAGGGTTTTTCTTTGCATCTGGATTTCCTTCGGGAAGTCTTCGGTAATTGATATTTTCAAGCCCTTCAAATTTTTAACTGCCTTAATAATTTCTACTTTTTTGGATTACGTTGTAAAATAATAGTACGTTAAGTTATAATACCTACGATAAAACTAGATAAATAAAATATTAGCTTATTAAAGTTTTTCTAAGTTTGAACATTGTTTATCTTTCTGGTCCTCATACGGCTATGAAAACATTATCAACTTCTGAATAAGAATGATGGATTTCCACAATTTTAGTTGTAGAAGTGTACTTGGAAAATTAAGTATTTGGACATGGTATTTTTAAATTTAAAGGAGGGAACAGTTCGTCCAAGTAATAATCACTCTATACCATTATATCGTACATAATTTAATTAAAATTCGATGATAAGATATATGGTGGTTCAAACAGTATAACGGAAGGATACATATTAGCACTAAAAGAACTAAATAACCGTTTTCTTTTCAAATATATTTATTTAAGTTTCAGGAATAATATTAATCAGAAAAGTATTTTTAATTATCATAAAAATTCGGAATAGGGAGAATCCATTTACACGTGTAGAGGTAAACAAATAATAGATAAAAAAAAACTTCAAGGCATGAAAGAAGAGCAGGAAGCCCTTTCATAATTATCGGAGAAGCAGCAAAACTATATAAACGGATAAAAATACAAGATAATAAACAAGGACGAGAATTTGAGGCAAATGCATATTTGATTATATTGATATGGCGTTAAATATGCTTTTATTTCTATTATATTGAGTATATCCTTAAATTTTCTAGTGAATTTGCAACAATTAACTAGCAAATATTTTATTGAATACTGCATAATGTATTTTTAAGCTTTTTATGCTCAACTTTTGCAGTAAGTCATTAACCGTAACTTTTATTACTTCCTTTTACGATAAGGGAAGTATTGGATTCACCCCACAAATTCGAAATTGAGTTTTCAACAGATCTTCACGTTTTCGAGTCCCCTGAACCAAAAAAAACATACTTTGGATCATTGGTCTGTCTATCTTTGTGTCCGTCTGCCTGTGTGTGTGCGTGCGTACGCGTGTATGTCTGTGAACACTTGTAATTTTTCAATTTTTTTCAAAAACGGCTGTAATGATTTTTTTCAAACTTTATATTTGTTTTACACATGTGTATTGATGTAAGATAGGTGATTTCCCAGTTGAATACTTGTAAAAAGGGTTTCTTTTGTTTTTTCCTATTTTTTTATTAACTCCTATTTTAAATAGAACAGCCGGTATATTATTACATTTTTGAATTCAGCTTAAAATGTCTCTTGAATTAACGCTCTATTTTGTACGGTTTCTGTAGAATTTTTAATTTTTGAAAATTTTTGACAAATGCTTACAAATTAACATTGAAATTTTTGGCTAATTAAAATATCACTGTAAAAGGAAGTTGTGTGCATGTATCACACCGAATTTTTGTTTAATTATAATCATACAAATTTCTTTTATCGCATTTCATTTGGTAATGTACTACATTTCTACATTCAAAATCGTTTAGAAATGAAATTTGACTTTTCTGCATTAGCAACAATTTTCTGCATAGCAACGGCGATTCATTTTACGTTTGGCGTTACTGAAGTGTATTGTTGATGGCACTGTAACTCTATGTCAAATTCGACGATAGCAGGTTGGATTTTGCGTCAGTATTGACACAGACTGACGTAAAACCTAACCTGCTAACCTCGAAATGGACATAGACTTTGTCACCAACAACACACTTCAGTACTGCCAAATGCAACTGGAGCTGCTTATTGTGCTTTAGTGCATAGAAATGAGTTCTGCTCAGCTTGGTTATGTTTTGATATTTAGTGTCACTTTTATGTAATATTTCACATTTCTTTTGAAATGCGATAATAGCTATTTAAGTAACAATGAATGTAAGAACCTATTAACATTTGAGGTAGGCAAGTACAAGCCAAGGCGCAGCCGCGGCTTGTTGCGTCCCCATACTTGTTCAGTAAAACAGTAAACTTGTTGCGTAATATACTATTTAAATTTTTTACTGATCCTGCCACGCTTTTTGGCACCCTAAAATGTTTTTACATTAAATTGTATAAACCAGTTTTCTTAAGACAAACAATTTGCCTGACTATTCAATTCACCTATCATCTGTCAAAAAGTGACCAATGAAAATAGCATCTTCGAATCAAGTTATAATCGTCAAGGAAGACATATACCTTCTTGTTCTATTGACAGATTTAGCCCCACCGGAAGGTAATCTCTACTTCGTGAAACCAGGGAAAAGAAAGACTGAACGCAATGTGTGTGCACCTAATTTTCAATCTCGAGAAGGACTTCAAAAAAGGGATTTTGAGTGCACATGCATCAGTGGTTGCGATACCACATCGTGTCTTTTCCAGAAAGAAAAACGGAAATGCATTCAACTGTTGTTCAGACGATTTGCAGGAAATCGTAGATATTTTTAAGAATGCGAGAATCGACGTCGGTATAATCTCCTCACAAGACCAGTTGGAAAATAGCATATTATACACCAATGTTGAGAACACTGTCATTACAGCCTCAGCGCCAAGATTTTACCTTGATGTTCAATGTCTTCTCTAGTATTCACAGGCCGCCGTAAATTTTAGAGTTTAGTAATATCTACGAAAATTAAGTAGGCTGAATTTGAAGTCTGCGTAGGCATCTGTCGCAATGAGTGTGCTCGCGAACTACTAGCCACCAATGGCATTCGCAAGTTGAGATTGAGATTGTTATTTTTCTACGACCACTACTAAAAGTAGGCCTTTTAGCACTAACTCGTTTCACTAAAAATTACGTTTTATAATTCAGCGTGTTAAAAGTGAAATCAGCTGTTTACTTTTAGCACATGTGCGAAAAGTAAACAGCGGGTGTTGAATTTAAATTTTAAACAGGAAGTAACGTTATAAAGTTATTCTGGTTACTTCTTTCGTTCTAGGTAAAGTGTTTTTTAAATAATTAAAGCATTATGTAATGAAAAAAGTAACATGTCTACTATAGTAATTACCTTTGATAACTAACTTTGGCAGCTACCGACTGCAGAAACAGACACCTGCACCGTCACGGCCATCTCTTTACTATGACATAAATTATAACTGTCATAAATGCAAACTTTTGTTAAATCGATATTTATGGATTAATAACAGTAAATTTAAGGCCGTAGAAAAATATTGTGTGTGAAAACTCGTGCATAAACATCCACTTTTAGCACTTGTTTCCACAAATAGCTATTATTCACCACTAGTGTACGTATAATGATCAACTTATCGATGCAAAGGTCGGTCAATAATGGTGACTAAGACCAGTAGTGCAAAGAATATTTATTTCTAGAACCAGGAATAGAAATGAGGGTTCCAGGTTACACATTATATATTTCATTATAAACAATATAAGAACAGTATAAAAAATACATGTTGTCACAGTATTCATAACATAAACACAATTCAAACGCTACTGAATATTGCAGTATAATTCCGATTGATTGTAATGCTCTATCAAAATACTTGTTTATTGTGTTTCTGCCCTTGGTTGCTAGAAAATATATTCACGGCAAGAGAGAACGTTATTTTCCTATGGTGTATTTGTAGTCGCCTTGGGCTTCAAATTTACACCTTGGGAAAAAATCATACTTATCTCTTCCTTGGTGTGTAATGTCTTATTATTCTTTTATTTATCTTTATTATTTTTTCTTTTCAAAGATGCAAGGTATTCCTAGTTCTGTGTCGCATATATTTGTTAAATGCTATATTTCTTTTTGTACTTTGAATGCCACCAAAGATCATTTTATAACCTTTGTATATGACATTTCAAGGAAAGCACAAATCTTTGTCAATTTAGCACATGCAGTGTGTATTCATAATGGACATTTTAAGAAATAAATCCTTATTTTATGGTTTGTACGAAAGTAGCACCCATAATTTTTGCAAAGTGCACCATGGAAATCAAACTTGCCATAAAACAAATGTTTGTTGTTTTCTAGTTCGACAGTTCAAATTTAGTTTTGATAATTGCAACAGATATTGTACAAGGTAATTTTGAAATTAGTGTTGTGCAGCAAAAATGATTTAACGAGAGAAAATTTTAGAGCCAGTTATTATACGAGTAACTTTAAATCTTCCCTCTTTCCGAAAAAGCTTTGGACGACTTCGTGCTGCATTTGATAACCAAGCGCCTTCGCAGAGGACTGTTTCTAGCTGTTAATGAATATAAATTCGAACGAGTTTCACTCAGTGGCGATTTTCGCCAAGGAAGACCAATTTCAGCGGTTACCGAACAAACGCCATGCGAAGAATGATTCAGGAGAACAATCGAGTCACGTACAGAATTATTTCGAACACCTTGGGAATTGGCATGACTGCAATAACAAGATTTTAAATAATCATTTGGGTGTAAGAGAAGTCGGTGGATACCACACAGTTTAACAGAAGCACTGAAACAACAGCGTGTGGAACGATGTAAAAGAAAATCTTAAGAAATATGATGAAGGTAGGTCTAAAGCAGTTTACAACATCATAACTCATGACGAAAGCTGGATATATGCATTTGAACCCGAATCTAAGCGGGAAGGCTGCATAATAGGCGTTTCCAACAGATTCTAATCCAGTTAAAGTAAAGCGATCTCAAAGTGTTGATAGAAAAATGCTTGCTGGCAATGCTTTAAGTTATACTGCACATCAAACAAAGCAATTTGTAAAGGCTTCCTGGTTAATATTACTAAGTCATCTCCTATACAGACCCGACCTAGCACCTTACGATTACTTTTTATTTCCTCGATTAAAGGATAAAATACATGGTGTGCGATTTGGAACTCCCGAAAATGCGTGGAAAGCTTCAAAAACCTTATTTCTCAAGTGACTCGAGAATAGTGGAATTTTTGTTTTGACAATTAGTTTTATCGAATGCGTAAATGCATAGAGTTTAAGGGTGAATATTTTGAAAAACCACAATAAAAATCATTTTTGACTACAAAACTTTGTTTTATTAGATTTCAGAAATGTACGGTGCTATCCTCGTTCCTACATTCGTGCATGTGCATATATAAACCGTTCAATAGTTATTTGCCAAGTAGGTAGACATGGAATTTTTTTTTTATGTTTAATAAAACTAAAACTCCCTAGAAACTCTTTCTGACACTTTGTCAGAAGCAGCTGTTATGTACAGGAGGCTCACGAAAGTGTCTAATTTGACATTTTGAGGTTAAACATGCAATGTTGCCAGTTCTTTCATACTTTGTTTGCCACTAGGCATAATATGTATGGACATCGCCGTCATGGATATCTATCTGTCAAACAAATTGTAGTACTAAAGTAAATATGCCAAAAGTCATTAAAGGTGACACAAAACTACAAATTACAAAGGCTTACAGGCATTATAAAGCTGACAGGCCCGACCTCAGTGAAACTGAAATCTTTGCTCGGCTTAGTGACTTTTGGGATGCAAGTATTTATGCATAAAACTTAATTGTTGCTTTAATTTTCGGCTTTGTACTGTTTTAGATATCTGAAAGAACTATTAGAAATATTATGGGGCGGAACAATTTTGAAATTAAACCTTTTGGCCCACGACCTAAAAATGATACATACTATTTGCAACATACGCACTGAAGAAGTAGTTAACAATGCGAGACAAATTGTGCAAGAACAACCACACGTATCTGTTCGCCAATTAGGACAGCAATTAAATGTTTCATATTCAACATCTCATAGGATATTAAGAAGCAATTTGCATTATTTTTCTTACCGGTTGCAAGTGTATCAGGAACTGCTACCAAACGATCCTCCGGTTAGATTGGAATTTTGTAACTGGTTTATCAATAATTTAGGAAATAACGATGTGTTTGAGAAAACTTTCTTTACTGATGAGGCATACTTCTATTTATCTGGCTATATTAATTCACAAAGTATGAGGATGTGGAGCGCTGAGAATCCCAATTTTTATGTTGAAGAACCGCTTCACCCACAAAAAATCGGGGTTTAGGCTGCAATTAGTAAAAGAATAGTTATAGGTCCTATATTTTTTTAAGGTAATTGAGTGCAGTAAAACGATTAAATTTTATTTTAATAGTTCAAATTTTAGGTTTTCTAAATGCACAACCATATCATACTGAAATTTTGTCGCCGTTTTTTTAAGAGTTACGTGACAATGAATTACAAACGGGTTACGTACTTTCAATAAGATGGGGCATAAATTTACTTAAAGTGTTTTACAAAAACAGAGTTATTAGTCAAAACATGTCTACAGTGTGGCCCCCGAGGTCTTGTAACTTAACTCCCTGTGATTTTCTTCTGTGGCCATATTTAAAAAAAATCCATTCTTCAACTTCCACTGGACAATATTCAGCAGCTTTAACAAAGAAGTACCTAATGGAAAAAATAAAGAAATCAATAATAATGGCGTAATATTAAGATTTGAGAATAGAACGAGTTAAGGAGTTTACTTTCTTAGGAACATTAATCTCTGAAAACTTAAATTACACACAAGGAATTAAATCAAGGTTAATAAAAGCATCGAGATGTCCGGGCGCGTTAAATAGTATAATGTCCTTACGACAAATGTCGCGAAATGCAAAACTACGACTTATAAGACTGTAATTCGACCCACAGCTACGTACGCATGTGAAACATGGACGATGAATGTGGCAGACCAAGATACGATAAGTAGGTGGGAGAGAAAAATGCGGAGAAAAATATTTGGAGGGACTCGGACGGATGATGGTTGGAGAAGACTTACAAACGAAGAGGTACAAAAGAAGTATGGAGAGCCAAATATAGTAGACTTCATTAAAGCTCGAAGGTTAAGATGGTTTGGGCATATATGGAGAATGCCAGATGGAAGAGCTACTAAGATAGTATTGGAAGGCAGAGCGCAAGAAACGGGTCTTGGACACAACGCCCACTGGTCACAACGTCCACCACCTAGTATGGCCGCCATGTTGGACACAACGTCCACTTTCAAATTTGGTCACAACGTCCACCGCCATAACGCCCACTCTGGTCACAACGTCCACTTTCGCATTTGGTCACAACGTCCACCTTGGACACAACGTCCACCGCCATAACGCCCACTCTGGTCACAACGTCCACCGACGCCTCTTGAGAATAACAGTTTGCGGCGTCGGTCGTAACGTCCACTCTGGACACAACGTCCACCGCCATATCGCCCACTCTGGTCACAACGTCCACTTTCAAATTTGGTCACAACGTCCACCTTGGACACAACGTCCACCGCCATAACGCCCACTCTGGTCACAACGTCCACCTTCGCATTTGGTCACAACGTCCACCTTGGACACAACGTCCACCGCCATAACGCCCACTCTGGTCACAACGTCCACCTTCGCATTTGGTCATAACGTCCACCTTGGACACAACGCCCACTTTTGTTTTACTGGTTATTTATTAATAAATTTTTAACTGCTTTCGTTAATGCTTTTTGAGTGGACTAATGTTCTTTAGAATTAAAAAAAATGGTTTTAGGCTATTTTATGTATTTTTTGGACCAATTTATAGTTTCAACTATTTCCTTCCCATTCTTGACGATTTTGGTCCTATTTTCTGCTGGATTTTTGTTCTACTAAGTACAAATCCCCTATTTGCTTTTAGTGTTTTACCACATACTTTAGAATATTTTAATGCTTATAGTACTGTAGTTTCTTTATGTTACCTAGGGTCTCTAAATGACATTGACAAATTAGGCAGCTCTGTTAGTTAACTGGGTCAGATAGAGGACCTTCAGGGCCGATTTTAGATATTTGCGGACCCTAGACGAGAGAGTCAAACATGGGGTTTAGTGGTGGCATGATTTTAAATGACAGCGCCGCCCATTTCACTTTCACCAAACATATATTACACGTGAATTCCCGAAGCATAGAGATAAAAGCCAGCTGAAGAAAATACATATATTTTTCCACGATTGGGAGTAAAAATCAGTTTCTAGATTGGTTATAAAAATTGTGGCAAAATTTTCATTTTAAAGCATATATTCATTATAAAGAATATATATAAGATGTATGTTGTTATAATACAATTCAAAATCCTACTAAATATTGCAGTATAATTCCAATTGACTGTAACGCTTTATGAAAATAATTGTTTCTACTATAGGTCGTGGAAAAAATAATATATACAAGGCAGGAGTGAACGCCATTTTTCCCTCTGTGTATTTGTAGCCCGGGGGCTTCGCCCATGGGCTTTAAACTTACACTTCCAACAAAATCACGCTTTACTTTTTTTTGTATAATGTACTACGTAATTGTTTAAAAAAGTCATTTTAATAGGAACAGTACTAAAAAATCTAAATGGGTTTATGCCGACTTCCCTCGCGCGAATTAGATCAATTTATAAATTTTTAAAAATGTATCCCGCTGGGGTTTGAACCCGCCGCATCTGCATAGCGATCGTAACTGCACCTGCGTAGCAATCGACTGCATCGAAAAGTCGAACTGCGCCATTGAGCCTAATTGAAATTAGTGCGACGCGCGCCTCTATTTAAAGGAACGGTCTTATTGTTGAAATGTTTTGACCCAATTGTGACATTATCTTGTATCTGTTGGGTCCTATTTTCGACAAGTGTAAAACCTTACCCATGTGAAAATTATTACTTTCTTCTATTTCAAAATTAACGCAAAAATAAACAAAGTATAATTTTTTATGGTGTTCACCTTGTATATGTTTGTCTGATATTTTCCCGGTTTCATTCCAGGTATATATACATATATATATATATGTGTATGCAAAATATCATCTTCCTCCGACAAATAGTTTTTGAGTTATACCGCCGACAGACAAACGGAATTGAGAAAACCTGTTTTTCGTCATCTAGAGACCCTGAAACCTGAAGATCTGAAGAAATCTCGGAAGGTGATTTTTTCGTGATTACAATACTTCCTTCGTGTTTCAGACGATCGAAGTAAAAAGTAACAAAATGAAAATAAATTACAAGTAATAAACAATACCTAACTAATAAAGGAAATATAGTTTTTTTTCTAGAATTTAATTCAGTGAAATCGTTTAATATCTCGTCATAATTCAAAGACCGCATTGCTTCTGCTTCTATCTGAATTATGGATAACGTTAACGCTCTATCCAATACAGTTTGGTAGATATAATTTTTAAGTTTTAAAAGTGAGACATATTTTTCTAGAAGGATTACTAATCGACATAGTAAAATATACTCTTAAAACATTTCTACATTGGGAAGTTTAGAAATAATAATATTTTTTATTATAAATTTGACATCTCATAAGGCGAGTTTAAAGAATTCCTCGTAGGGCTGTCAATATTCTGAAATTCTTAAGATTGGCATCCCGAATCTAAAAAGATTCAAATCCCTAAGATTCTAATTTTCGAATCTGAATATGAAATTCGAATTTGAACCTCTGTAATACGTAACACCTAATGTGAACGTAAGATTTGAATCTGAGCTCAAGATTCGAATCTCAACATAATATTCGAACCTGCGAATCTGAACTAAGAAATTGCGTCTTCCAATCTAAATACATTTCGACGATGGGCTGTCGGTATCAGAAATTTATAAGATTCGAATACCGAATCTGTGTGAATTAGCAGCCTTACGAGTAACGTTGTGGCTCCCGGGATATAAAGTAAATATTAAAACAATAAATGTACCTATTATAAAAGTAGAAATAGTCTAGTTAATAAGGTTTATTGATATGAAACTAAAGTAATTGTTTTAAATACAAACAAAACCATTTTTAATCATTTATTTTACACTACCTACCTACCTATATAACTAAGTACTACAGCCATTAACAATATGGGATTAACCCAAAACCTTTGATTGTGTGAGTCACACAATTTTAATTGGTACGATAGAAATGTATGATATTTGTGGAATTGCTTTGGAGTACTTCCGATTTACATATGACCTCTCAAAAAGTAATTGTGCGATATCAAGATGGAGACGGGCATATTAAGAAGATTACATCAAAATCTAAATTAATTACGTGTGGCGTAATAGAAGGCTATATGCTGGGGAATATTATTTTTACATTATACAGGGTGTTGTGAAAATGTAACGCTATTAAGGAGCGCTTCCTGAGTAGGAATAAATAATTAAACAAATTGTATAATATTTTTTGAAGATATGGGAGTCCAAAATTTTATGATTATATTCTTTAATATATTCAGTATCAGGATAGCAAAACATTGCAGACTTAAACCTAATGATACGATTCTTGAAAGTAAGTTGATATTTCTGAAAATTTGCATGGTTCGGCAATTTTACATTTTGAACAACTTTCCTTGGTGGTATTTTGACGTATTTCGAACAGAAAAGTTACTGTACTTAAATAAAAATTGTTTTTATCTAGCATTCATGAGAGCTCATGAAGATAAGTCCAACATTTTAGTATTAACATTTCTACTCAGAATTTTACAAGGAATATCTACATGTGTGGTTTCTCGCTATTTTAGATACATATTGTATTAGACGAAATAAATTACTTTTTTCGACTACCATTTCCTAAAGGAGCTATTATTTGACACTTTCCATATGCCAAAAGCATGTTGTTATTGCATACTATGCAATATAGTATATTATTATATGAGCGATTATGACAGCCATTATTCACGAAGATGACATTTGCGCCACAAGCCGAAGGCGCGTGGCGCAAGTCATCTGAGTGAATAATGGCCATAATCGCGAATATAATACGATATTTTATCTACCCCTATGCAATAGGAGCCTTGTGTTCATATTTCAGAATTATGACATTTGTGACAGCTGTTAACTTCAAAAGTCATTTAATAATAAGAATGAATTTTGTGATTGGCTACAACCTATTGAATAATGAAAATAGAATTTTCTGATTGGTTCCAATTTGCAAACTATTGAATAATGAAAATAGAATTTTATGATTGGCTGCAAACCGTGAATTATGAATCATAATTCATGGCCATTGTGCAGTAGGAGTAGATAAAAAATATTATTGCCTGCATTTGTCACTTTATTGCACGCTTCTGTCAAACTATTTATTAAATTTGGTGAGATTTTAATTTAAAACAACGAAAGTATACCTAACATGATTTTTAATGAATTTTCAATTTGAAATTACGTTGACGTTTTCTAATCCCTTTTAGCATAAATATATGGTAGCCGAAAGAATTATGTATAGAACTCGTATTTAAAGCTTCTTTTTGCACGTGTGAGATTTAATCCTAAATCCGTTTGAAGTTTATTTATTATCGGTAACTATGGATCATTTTTGAAAACACAAAAAGTTAATAAGTACGATCATAACGAAAATGAAGTGCACTCTTCAAACACTTAGAGGACAAGTACGTAAAATCTAAAATGTTATCTACTTAAGCTGGGATTGGTATTTTTTAAGACACCATTGAAATTGAGTGCAAAATAGAAGAACTGAGGACATTTAAAATGTATAATTGTGAACAATTTTCATTCATGGATTGAAGTTTGTCGTGGGTACTTTTTATCTGACCTTTCCAGGAATGAAGCAAGGCTTCCATTAAATACAGTACAAATTTGAGAACATCCAGTCATATTCTAAATGTCTTGTAAATGCCCCATAAACACGATTTTATGGAACCGAGGGTTTAAAAACTTGTGAATAGTATGTACACCTTCTTTGCATTTAAATCGAATTGATACGAATTGGTGGAATTGAATTAAATTATCTGAATTAACCGAATTGCGTTGAATTTATTAAATTGCGTTGAATTGACTTTAGAATTAGCTGAATTGAATTGGAATTATTTACATTGAATTGATTTACTTTTCGAAAACACTGCATTGAATTAGAATTTTGAACTCTAGTTTCTAGTTTAATTAAATATTTGTACCTTCATACTAATTAGTTCTCAAGTTTTCGTCAATTCTATATTTGTGAATTAGTTCTCACGCTATTTATGCTGTTACTAAAATTATTCATAACCAAGTTCAATGCACTTCCTTTATTTATAACGTTGGTCGGACTTAAGTTGGGGGTACAGCAGCGTTAAAATTGTAATAAAATGTTTGCCGATTTTTGCACCAAATCCGTGGGAAACGAAATTCTGGATTTCTGTAAGAAAAATACTTACCTGATTAGTTTCATTGGTCATTCACGCATCCCCACTTGGCTCCCGAATACAGCAAAAAAAATGTATGCGTGTATGGATATATTAATTAAAATTCATGAAAACGCGAGATTTGAGATCAAGTGGTTAGGTACAATTGATGATAACCAAGTTTTATTAATTGCAATGATATCTAAATTTTGTTCAAATATAACATCTTTTAAATTAAAAATTTTTAAAACTAAAAATGATCGGATGATTCACAAAGAAACAAACATACGTCGAAAAACAAGAATGTTTTACTCTGAATCGTCCTTTCAGTGAAATGTAAATGTATAATTGAAAATGGTTAAAAGATCAGTTATCTACGGCATTGGGCTAATTACTATATATATGATAATTACTTATAAATGTGTGGCGTGCAAATTTTACTCTCCGATGATCTACCCGCGGTGCGTCTAAAAGTGCGATGGCCTTTCAAGTAAGGGTTTGTAATACTGTAATTTTATTGCGGTTGTGTAAGAGGATTAAAAGTAGTTTCAAAATATACGTGTGTATAAGTTACAAACGAGTGAGTAGTACGAGTTAAGCGCTTAAAAAAGCCTCATAAACGTTTAAAAAAGCTTTAACTTAAGCAAAAAAGCATTAACTCTTACATAAAAAAATGAAAAAAAAAATCTGAAGAACAAGCATGTAATGTGGCACTAAAAATATCAAATGCAAACACAATTCATAGAAAAACTTTAAATGTAACACAAAAAATAAAATAGAAAACTTGGGCACTAAAAAATTAGTCTTTCAGAAAACTATTAGTTATTAAATATTGTTCTAAATGCTCCATTGTTAAATTTAGTCAACACTAGTTATTGAAGCATATTTTAAATTTACTACAATAGTCGGATCAATCTCAAAGTCTTCTGCAATTTCGCCTGCCAAAATTGTGGAAATTTTATGGCCTTCTTTTTTGGAAAAAAAACCTTGACCAATTCGCCCAGGTACTTCACAAACAGCATCTTTGAAATTATTAACAAACACTTTTTTCGCAAGGTGCTTTGATCGGGAACGTGCATGTGACAACATTTATCCAGGAACATTTTGAAGGAACTATTTTGTCATTTTTCAGTGGTATGTTAGGTTTTACAAAGATCGAAATTAAACTGTGCTTGTGCCCTGAAGTAGATGCAAACGAAGTCACATTTGTTTGTTGTTTTGGCTAATTTTTATACTTCTTTAATTGTTTTTGATGCAAAGTGGTTTTTACATGTGGAATGGCCTATTTTTTGTCGCACTGAATCTAAAATGTTAGTACTTAAATAATTTTAAAGGAGTTTGTAAACCCTTACCGTCTTAATACAAGCTTTACAAATTAATTTATTGTTTTTATATTTTAATTCATTATAGCCTCTGACACAAAGGATGATAGGCGTATGATCTGCCGTTTTGCTCTTGTTTGTATTTTGAATTAAAATCATACAAAACGAGGAGTAACCGAGTTTTCTGCGTGCGTGTTAGTTAACCAAAATAATTCAAGGGAATACCCGAGTTTTTTAGGAATTCCCAGAAAACCACTGCACTGACTGCATTTTTAAGCCCGTCTAACTGCATACAAGCAAAAAATGTGCTCGCAAACGAACCAGATTGAAATATTCGATTACGAAATGAATTAGGCCGAAAATAAATGCAAACTGACAACTTAAAAGTAAGTACAAATTAGCAAAAAAATCCGAAATATGCATAAAAAGGCTAAAAAAGCAAAAAACACAAATTTTGCAGAGGTTCCCTTTATGATGTACCTATACAAGGAACAAGGAAAGATATTTCGAAATTCAACCCCTAAACGGGTAAAATGGGGGTTCCAATTTTGTATGGAAAAATAATATTAAATAGACATTTCGACTTGGCACTTCTTAGGAGTACTCCTAAAAACAAATAAGCAAACACGTACTTCGTGATTTTCCAAAAAACGATCCCTTAGGGGGTGAAATGGGGTAACTAAGCCTAAACATCGATATGGGTGTCGTTATTAAGGTTTTTAGGGACGTTAATTGCGGAACTAGCATTTATTTTTATGTCCAAAACGGTAGACATGACATACATTTAAAACCCTATAGTGGTGAAACGAGGTTTCAGAGACAAATTATTTTTGGGCAGAACAACGTTTGCCGGGCCAGCTACTCTAAAATATAAACGCGGGCGACGTACAAATAATTTTGCTCATCCCAAGAGTCATCGTGCTGATTGCTCTTAGAAAACTGCCATCGGGACAGTTTTCATTACAACCAGCGCTCGCCCCTTGGCGTGTATAAAATTATCGGTATGTCTCACCCTTGTTATATTACTAATGATAACCCGTAAAACCACGTTTTATCAGTGACGTCAACCTTCTCTTTTATTTTTAGTTTTTAGGGACTTGTAAATACTTACCTGCTGGTACAATAAGGAAAAGTTTTTTTCGAATGAGGTGTAACGCAAACCAATGAATCTTTAGGTATATTTAGTATTATAATATGACCCATATGCTTCATATACCGATTTATATGAGAAATGAGCTGGAAATACATACACTAGACAAAAACCAGCAGAAAAGAGAGACAAAATCGTCAAGCATGGGAAGGAAATAGTTGAAACTATACATTGATTAAAAAAATACATAAAATAGCCTAAAACCATTTTTTTTTTAATTCTAGAAAACATTAGTCCACTCAAAAAGCATTAACGAAGACAGTTAAAAATGTATTAATAAATAACCAGTAAAACAAAAGTGGGCGTTGTGTCCAAGGTGGACGTTATGACCAAATGCGAAGGTGGACGTTGTGACCAGAGTGGGCGTTATGGCGGTGGACGTTGTGTCCAAGGTGGACGTTGTGACCAAATTTGAAAGTGGACGTTGTGACCAGAGTGGGCGTTATGGCGGTGGACGTTGTGTCCAAGGTGGACGTTGTGACCAAATATGAAAGTGGACGTTGTGACCAGAGTGGGCGATATGGCGGTGGACGTTGTGTCCAAGGTGGACGTTGTGACCAAATTTGAAAGTGGGCGTTGTGACCAGAGTGGGCGATATGGCGGTGGACGTTGTGTCCAAGGTGGGCGTTGTGACCAAATTTGAAAGTGGACGTTGTGACCAGAGTGGGCGATATGGCGGTGGACGTTGTGTCCAGAGTGGACGTTACGACCGACGCCGTAAACTGTTATTCTCAAGAGGCGTCGGTGGACGTTGTGACCAGAGTGGGCGTTATGGCGGTGGACGTTGTGTCCAAGGTGGACGTTATGACCAAATGCGAAGGTGGACGTTGTGACCAGAGTGGGCGTTGTGGCGGTGGACGTTGTGACCAGGGTGGACGTTATGACCAAATTTAAAAGTGGACGTTGTGTCCAACATGGCGGCCATACTAGGTGGTGGACGTTGTGACCAGTGGGCGTTGTGTCCAAGACCCATTGCAATTACCTACTTGCAAAATGTGTTTCCTATTGTGTCACTGGGTTATGTTATGATGAATTGCGTACATACGAAGTAATATGTAGTTTAGTCAACACAGCAAAACAATACACACATGAGTATTAGCATGAAAGAATGCAAAACACTGCAAAACAAGCGGAGCAAAACAAAAATGCGACCGCACTGCACGACGAGCAAACTAATACTGTCTAATGGTTAAATCAGTTTAGTAGAGGATAAAGTAAGCTATTACAAGCTACAGTTATTTTTTAAAATCGTGAGAAGGAAACAAATGATGTAATATTACTTTCAAAACGAACTGACGCCGCTTATCGATACGACCCACAATAATTTTATCGAAAACGTAGAAATATGCATTAGAATTGGAAACTGTTTTCATAATAGTTATGTGCAATTTTAATACGCATAATTTAGTAAATGGAATAGTTCGATTGATTCGACTCGTCAAGTTCCGACAAAAAACCTTATTTCTGAAGGCTCGTTAAAGAGGAGGTATCCAACCCAAGTGACAATCCTGCCTAAGATTTTTTTGGTTGTTGCATTGATATTGCACAAACAATGGCGAACAAATCGGCTTTTACTTCGACACGAAGTCTACGAAGTATTGAAATTTCCTCATATCGAAAACCACTCATATATCTCTAAAATTCGTGTCAACCGACTAATGAACCAACTATACCAAATCTCCGTATCGGCTGTGCGGATCTTTTGGTGAAGACCCCAGCCCACTAGATCCCTCCCTCGTAATGGGGGATGCCTAAATGTGCTGTGCGGTGTACGTATGTTAGATTGTGTACACGATTTCGGTCGCCAGGAACCTTCCTGAAGTCTTGGATCGTTTTCATACGATAGGTCCCCCGAAAATGAAAGTAACATCGACTTTTGAAGTATGGTCAAAGGCAAAAAAAGTTTTTTTTTGTTTTTTTTTTAATAAATCGTTCATAACATTTCATTGTACTAACGAAACGGAGTGGTGCTGAGTGTCGAAGTTACTTCGACACTCAGCACCACTCCGTTTCGTTGGTGGGGGGTACCGTATATTTTCTTATTTGTTTTACTTTCTTTTAATATGAAAGCGGTTGGTGTCTTCGTAAACGTTATGTATTAGTTTTATCAGATATTTCATATAACTTTCAGTTGGTCGCAATTGATTGAGAGAAATTTGTATAAAATAGTTCAGGTCGAAAGTAATATGTAAAATTTAAATTTTTTCACGGTATTACATTTGTTTAGAATGCAGAGTAAAACTGTTACACAATAGACACAATTGCGAGGCGATTTTATTCCACAATTTAGGCATAATGCGACATCAGGAAATGCCACCTGGCTGTATGGCGCGAGAACAGAAATCTTAAAGCCGAAGCTGAAAGGAAAGTCAGCATATAAAAGGTTCAAAATGGGTTTCCCACAATATACCGTAGCTGTGTCCACAAACGTTGTTTGCGGAATTTATTCCGCCGGAGAAAACCAAAACCGCACCAGCTTCGCCCCTATCTTTGGAATTTATGCGCTGGAAATTACAATCCGGAAACCTTTTCTTATTAGATACATGTCACATCCATCTTTTCATTTGATATGAAATTGGCTCATTTTGCCATCTGCGAAAACCGCTATCCTTTAGCCCCGTTCTTTGGGAACTATGTCATTGCTTGCTATTCCTGGGTTATTAGATTCTGATTGGTTCAATATGAAATAGATGGGGCCCATGCCGCAGAAAAATATATTTTCAGGCAGAAATTATTGGAAGGATGATTATTTATGGGCAAGCAAAAACGGTCGAAGCTTGAAAGTTTAGAATTCTAATAAGTTGGCTAAAATTACAAGAGATTCTATTGTATTCGCTTTGCCATTAATTGAATAAAATTCAAAATAAGTCACGATTGACCTATATAGACTACACCACACTTTAGCAGTCAACCCTGTCGTTTAAACTACTAGCTCAGTTGTTTACCCTTAAAGGGTTAGCTCTGGTCAAAAACAAAACTGGAAACAAGGGCTGAAGCTATTAGATTTCCTCTAGCTGGTTCGAATTACAGTTTCAGTCCGCTTTGTCAACACTAATATGTTTATGAAATGTCAATTGGTCGTTTCGCTTATGCCAGAGTGACTAAACTTGTCCATCTGCTATTATTGGGGCGGTCATCTCATTCATTTAGCTTTTAGGGTTGGGTTTTCAGGCGCTAGGGCGACATCCTCTCCCGGTGCCCCACGTCGTGTCCAATTATTATCCAACTAATTCCAGAAATCCATTCTGACATCGCGACCCCTTTGTTTTAACCCCATTCCCACTTTAATAAATTAAACCGCTGCAACCCTGCCCAGTACTTAGCAGCTTTCTCGAAGAAGCTCGTCAGGTATTGGCAAACAGAGCGGTTGTGCAAACACAGACGAGAGGTTTAGAGCCCATTTCTTCAAGAATAACACATCCATTATTCAGCCCGAACATTAGAATACGTACTTCGTACGTCGTGTATATGCAGGACAGCACTACAAATGATTTATGGCATCCGTGCATTCTAGGATGTCTGTTTTTAGTGGTTGTCGATGTTGGTATGTCTAATATAATCGATAACTCCTTGATGCTATCTATAGCTGGCTGCTCGTGAGAGTAATAAGTCTGTTTTAAGTGCAAGAAATCAACGACATTAATTTATGGCTATAAGCCAGATATTTACTGTATAGAAGACTTTATGCTCCCAATAGCATTAATTGCCAAATTTATGTTGGATTATCACTTCGTAACAGCTTTAATTAATTGGTAGATTGCCATTTCTTCCTCGTACCTACTTTTAGGCTTTTAACTAATTTTTCATCTAAATTGCATATAAGCTGGAGTAGAATTTTGCTAACCTTCTGGTGGTTTCACTGCTAATGAACGACAGGTCACTTAATTGACTATATTATCAGTAAATTAAAAGATATACTGATAGTAAGAGTCGATGAGATAAAGGAATTAAACAAAATTTATGTTATAAGCAATCGAAGAGGTTTTTTTAAATTGCTAACGTGGCTCATACTCCCGAAACTGCGATTAAAACACACAACGCATCCTTACCACCAATCAAAATCTAGAAAATGATGATGGTTGCACGAGTATATTATTTATCTTTATCGGTATCAGGATATTAAGCCTTTGTTTACATATACAAAAGTAGGCTGGTAACTAGATCATAACTTATCTGTAGGGTTAAAGAATATTACCCTACATGGCAACCATAACCATATAGCAACCGATAAACTATTGAACAAATCACGGATGTTATGAATCATAACTGCCTTAGAAGTTTTAAAATCCTCGCTCTACGAGCTCGGATTTCAAAACATCTGCGGCAGTTATGATACTCATAACATTCCTAGATATGTTAATAGCTATTACCCTTGCTACACCTACGAATAAAGTAAATAAAACTTACCATAAAATAATCCAAAAATCGTGGTTTGAGGTTGCCGTATTGTGTAGCAAAGTTATCTAGCTAGTTGAGGAAGGGTTTACGAAAGCGCCACTGATTCTAGCAGTCCAAAACACTTCCAAGGAATCTAAGCCAAATGGCAAATAATCTTCCTGAAGATTACAGTTCGGCGAAATTCACTAATTTCCAGCGAGAAGAGTGGATTCGGCTTGCCACGATATAAAAAATTCGCGTAATTATGTCTGGCCGGAGCTGCAAGCAGGTAGAATGTGTTGAACTCAACGCAGTAAAAGCTTTTCTCCAAGTGTGAGGTGTAGCCGGAAGATTGAAATGTATGAGGAATTAGCTACCTCCAGGAGTACTTCGGTATGATTCAAGACTACTGAATTGTGACTCGTAGCTTAATATAACTGGAAGGATCACTTACATGCGACTTATGACTTGCAGATTTACTTGACGAGGACTTGAATATTACTGATAATAGCAGATCTAATTGAAAAAGGTCCTAAATAAACAGAAACACGTTACAAAATAAACCAGGGAACTAGTTGTGACCATATTTTAAGACAATAGGTGGCGACAGGTGAGTTGCTTCCTAAATATCGTTACATCCTGGTTTAACCAGTCATCGGATTTCAGAAAATTATGAAACTAGCACACAAATGCTGAATCTCATTATGCACAATTTTGAAGAATGAAATGAACTACAAAAGTGTGCTCCAGAATTGTGTCCTACTGCTCGAGACGCAATCAATCTTCCGAAAATAGAATGAGGGAATTGCTTTTCCAAAATCTTAAAAACTAAAGTGTAGGAATCCTAACACACACAATAGATATAGAAGAGTGCGCAATATAATATTCGCAAAAGCTATTAAGAATTCGCTAAGCAAGATAAAATAAGAGACAAAAAGTTCGGGATCGTTCCCAGCAGCAAGCCATAGAAAAGCAACCAACCTCAAAATTAATTTTTTAAAAACGAAGAAAATTACTACAAAAATGCTGTCTTAAGCTTGGGCACCAATACTAGTCATTGCAGCTAGGTGGACGTGTAGTAAAATCCAAACATAAAGAATGCAAATCCCACCCTGATGATAAGGACCGTCAGAAAACTAAGGGAAAATAAACAGGAATCTACTAACCCAAAAAAAATGCAGTTAGATGTCCATCCTCAAAGAAAAGGTGACTACCCTACTCTGCCCAAACCAATCACCCAAGATAGTGTGCACAGATGTTCGCCACATAAGCAAAAGCCACCACTCTGCTTTTTCTTTTGATGAATTAAATAGATTCATTCGTCAGTTTCATATGAGGAAACATCGATTTAGTGTGTTAATTCGCTCTTCAACGGTCATCTGAAATTGTAGCCGGATCTACACGTTGTTATTGTGGATTCTAGGTGAGCGCCGAAGGCAGTAGTGGCTGCACATCGCTTCCAAGAGAAACACAGAAAAGGCAGTCAAATAAAGAGCCACTCACGAGAGGCGAAAAGGATACGCACCGTACCCAAAGGGAATTCTAAGCGAAATAGACCTGGCTCTTCATAAATGTGACTTCTTCTGTTACTTAGTTTTCTTATTATAGGCTGGAAGCCTGTTATTAACTACACAGAGTGTAGTTCTATAAGCTATCTTTGATTGCGGTCCGGATAGGTGGCTACCCTAACCCATTTAAGGGAAGAATTCTCTTCCACAGGGGTGATTATCACCAAATATATTGACATGATAACCGGAGAGCGTAAGATGAAACCAACCGGGTATTAGTTTCGTACCTGTCGATTGCAAGCGCGAACGCTTTACTTCTCGGCTTACCTGACCTCAACAGTTACTAATAAATGTTACTTTCTACCGCCAAATACGCCATGTCGAAATTAATAAATAGTATTTAGGGCTGAATTCAGTAGAAGACGCTGCAAAATCAAACAGTGGCAGTTCCTAGTTAAATGACGATTTTTTACACATGCATGTATTTGAATTAGAAGAAGTGTGGGAGATCCAGGTTGAATGGAAATGACTAAAGAATATATTTTGACAGAACTACTGAGGGTAAAAAAACAATACAAGCACAATCACAACCAACAGAGTCGTTTTTTTGCTTTTGCGAAGATCAGTGCAACTGCCTATTGTAGCTTTCCAATATCGTATTTGATATTTAGAAGTCTCTCCTCAAACGTTGGCTTTATTGATGTTTTTATTGTTTCCGGTCGCGAAATGTGAATTAAAACATATCGTTACATTAAGAAAATCGACCCAGAAACACAAATATATTAAATAAACAAATAATGAAATAGTAGCTTAACCAAATTATATATTAATCGCATTGGAGAATTAGTTTGTTGGATAATATCGGCTATTGAACATCATATCAACGTTATTACATTAGACTGGAAATAAAATACTACAGACTTAAAGAATTTTCTGACACCGAACTGAAATGTCATAGATTTGCCTTACCACCGACTTGAACTACCACCGACTACACATACATACGACTAATAAAATTGGTTTCTTGTGCACTTTAACACATACATCGATTTGAATATTTTCAAAATAATAACTTACAAGCAAACCGCGCGCTACGCGCTGCAAGTCTTGAATTGGCGCGCACGTGAAATAGGATACGCGAAAGGTCAAGCTCCGAGCCGAGCGCTAAGATAAGAAAAACAAAACCTAAACAAATATAAACATCTATGAAGCCGGAACGTGAGATTTTATTTTGTGCCACAGACACACATTAAGGAAAATTATATTATAGATGCCACCTTGTTTGTTTAGAGCATGGCGTATTATGACTCGGTTTGTAGAGCTGTTGTTCACTAATCTTCGGCGCGCGGACTTGGGTAATTAGCAAAGCCTATTGCTTAAGCAACCTGTTATGTTGTGAAGAAGGCAGATAGGTGGTATTTCCGTTCCGTGGTGTTTCAGAGCGGTGGTGTTTAATTTCGGTGGAAAATTCTGAAAATTCGCTTCAGTCGGTAGTAAACAACCTTGGAAGCTTTTTGAATTTTTTTTTAAATTAAAATTTGTAGATTAATTCACTATTATATAACGAAAGTTGCTCACAGTATGTAGACACATTTGTTTAAGAAAGTAGGTAAAAATAATAAAGCATTCTACATAAGATAACAAATAAAAGATAATTTCAAACTTATTTCAATGTCAGCAAATAGATAAAACAACTCTTAAGAATAGTATAAATGTTCTCGGATAACTGATACAGTGCGTTGGTTGATTATTATTATTATTATATTATAATATATTAGGTGGACTTATTTGACAGAAATGTAGTCTTTTAGTTTCTATTCAATTCCTTAAAATAAAATGTTAATTGCGGCTCCCTCTTCTACATCAAGGCGATTTCTTAGATCAGAATGCACAAATCAAATCTATGAAAAATCCCTTTCAATTGCAGCTGAGGAGGCTACTACTGTCATGAACTTCATTATATACTTTGCATATCGGTTTCCTCATTTTAGTCAACGATACAGAATGCTGACGTCCACCATAACGCATTAGTCGTGTTTGCTTAGAATGAAGTAGAGAATCATCAAAAGGTTTAACATGACCTTTAAACTTTACAAGATTTGGTATAATTTCAACAAAATTGCGTTTAACTGATTTTAACATTTTATGAAGAAGCTACGCAATTAATAGCGAAACGTTAAAGTTGTCCTGACAAAACCTAATTCTTGGTGTAAACAATTTTACTTTGATATTTTAAAAAAGTCTGCTACCTTTAATTTTATATTTCAAATCATACCACTTACACAGCTGTATACCACTAAAATAAAATTTTGTATTTATCGGAAAAACTCATTTGAATTAATTCATGAATAATTCAATAAAATAATTCAGATGAATTAATTCAAACCGGTAATTCATATCGGTGGTAATTTAATCGGTGGTTATTTTAAATCAGAGGTAAACTCAGTCGGTGGTAATCCATATTTTGAATAATATTAAAATAACACAAAATCGGAAATAAAACCACTTGGTAGTATTTTATGCTGTGGTTATACGCATCGGTGGCAATTCACATCGGTAGTACTTATTATAAATGTAGACGACCCGAAACTAAATAACGTTCCAAACTGACCGATAGTCATGCGCATATGTTAAACACACTTCAAAAGATATTAAATTCAAAAGCTAGTAGCTTAGCTCTGAATAGGACTGTTGTTGCTGCAAAGGAAATTAAGTACGTCAGAAAATTGGTACAGCTTGAGAATTAAAAACTAGGTACACCATAAACGTCAATGATCAAAAATGTCAAAGCGGTGTTGACAGGAAATATTAGAACGATGTATCTAAGGAAATTAAGCTTCTAATACAATTTCAAACCAATATAAGGAACAAACAGTCATAACAATCTCTTGACTTGCTCGAATATGTAACGAAGCTGAAATAAGTGAATTGCCTACTATATTTGGATGTCTAAAACGTGAAAGTTAATATTGTTTTCCACATCTCTTGCTGCTTCTAAATAATTCTTAAATTGGTGCGCAATGCAATCTCATTAGCTCCAGATTAGGAATCTTAAATGAGATAATCAACTGGTATCTGTCGGCACAGTTCACTGATTACGGAATTATCTCCTACATACCGAGTGTGGGTAGCAGAGGAGCCGCTAATGATAACGTTATCCTTACGTGCGCGCACAAACGTTTGCTTAGAGGCAACCATCATTTATCAACGAAATAGAAGGTTATTAGAGGGAACATTAATATCGCCCGCTTGTTCAAATACTCTTAAATACCCGAAGCTTCCAAGCGATTGGTTTTTGTTTGTATTTACGCACATTAATGGCAGTGTGGGAAAATGATACAAGCACTTCATCACTATAATTTCCTATACGGTAATGTATTACTGGTATATTGACAAGCATAGCACTATCAACGAAAGCAACGGTTTATGATTAAAATGTAGCTAGATTCTATCAGATTTACGCCTTATTGAAAACTATGGGAGCGTATTGGTAAATTCTCGACCTACTATATAAATCTAGACTTTAATCTAAAAAACCAGACCTTTCCCGCTTAAATAATAGTAATTTATTATACAAGACGATAAAGTTAAATTTTATCCACGAGTGAATCATTTAACGTCGAGACGAAGTCGAGACGTTAATGACT
Source organism: Agriotes lineatus (assembly GCA_940337035.1). Taxonomy (NCBI): domain Eukaryota; kingdom Metazoa; phylum Arthropoda; class Insecta; order Coleoptera; family Elateridae; genus Agriotes; species Agriotes lineatus. Next base: position 127,364 of record CALNHX010002868.1, read on the forward strand.
CAAGAGTGGATAGAAATAACTTTATCGTCGTGTATAATACAATATTTTTTTCTATAGCAAGAACTTTAACAATTTCAAAAGAAAATAATGACAGTCAATCACATTTCAAAACGTCAGTAGCTAGATCGGGTTGCTACGATAATACGAAGCTGTCATATTTAATTTAAACAAAAGTTAGAAAATTAAATTACTTTATCTATCCTTGATGTTAAAGTGCTACTTTATCTACCCTTGCTGTTAAAGTAAAACTTGACCTTTTGTTTTGAGTTGATAAAAGCACACTTTAACATGTGCTATAGAAAAAAGTTTTTTATTAAAAGGAAATTTATTTTGTATTAAAATGTAAATTAAATTATGAAATGTGAAATAGTCGCAGGATGCGAAATCTAACGAATAAGGCCGATATTTCAGCAATTTAAAGCCCGATCCATCAATGTTATAAGGAATAACCATGGACTTCTAAGTCGACGCATGTAGTGCAACATGCAAGTACATGTAATATTTATTTTCATTTTTAATATCCAGTTGGTTAATATAATATATGAATAGAACAGTTGTATGAACGACTGGTGGAAGTTACTAGGGAAACCAAATGCGTTTCTATTGGAAATAACAGTTATTAAAAATAACATTGAAAATAACTCACGCAAAATCACGTTGAGGGTTGAATTCCCTTAATTGTGAACTTATAATAATTGAAAGTTTGAATTAGTAGTAGTAAAATAGCTCTCTCTGCAATCAAACGTGATAAAATATCACAATTACTATTATTTTGAATATAAAAGTTCATGTTATTAAACTTGTTTAACATTGATTATCTTATAAAAATATTAGAATACAATGAATAACCTAAAGCCAGTGCTAAAGTGTGTTCTTGTGTACTGGATTGGAAGTCCATTAGAAATAATAGAACGTTGGAGAGCTACAACGAGCTTTGAGGTAAACTGGAGGGAATCTTCAATAGTAAAAGATACTGTGAAACAGTCAGGTATTACAATCAACGAAGAAATAAGGTCAGTGAACAATGTTGATTAATTTTGGTAAAAGTTTGATGTGACAGAAATTTAATAAGAACTATTTAGAATTAACAAAGGTATTTAGAAAATTAAGTTTTCTAAATTATACGTTAATTCAAGCTTGAATAGCTTTCAGCTTTTATATTTAGAAATTGAACATTTTGGAGTTCGTTAAGAATATTTTGATTTAGGTTGTGTATGTTATTATTTGGATCAAGTGATTGAAATTGATTTAAAATTTAAATTATTTTTTATTGTAATGTAAGACCAAACACCAAATAATCGCATATTTAAAAATAACATAACCAATTCAGCTGAGAGAAAGGAGTTTCATTGTTCCGCGCTAGTTAGTCGAGGTTACAACAGGGGTATTTATCATGACATAATGTCAAATATCCGAATTGTCTAATTAAAAATGTCAAAGTTGTTATAAGTTTTACTGGAATACAAAGGTATGTCAATAAGACAACTTCCAAAAGAGGTAATGTTTCTTTGAATACTATAAGAATCAGATGTATATTAATACAACTAAGATATATTCAGACAAAGTATAATTAAATACCAATTTGGTTTTGAAAATACTGGGGGATACGTTACACGCATTTTCCAGCAAAAACAAGTAATCCCCAGCATTAGCTACCTCGTTATCATCTGCCTTATTTATAAACTGTTCGTAAACAGTTTTTAATATGGGATTTCCAGGGATCTATGAAAATTTTCGGTAATTCGAGGCCTGCTTTTCCGTATTCATGTCGCGTTGTTTTCAATGCAGCTTTTATAGAAATACGTTTATAAGTATGGTCATTAAATTAAACGGGTTTATGCTGATCTCAATAGAAGTACATCGCACTTATCGGTTATGGAAAAATCGGATGAAGGCGCGTTAAAAGCTTTTGGGAACCACTGGCTAACACAAAAACATTTAGCAGGTAAATTAGAAACGGATGCATTAACCGCTAATAGGAAATGAAGCAAAAGTAATTGAAATGCCCAAACAACTGTTTTTGCTTCTGAATGTTATCCAAATCAGTCTTACCGCAACCACCTGTGCTAAATTATGTTTCTAGATATTAATTCCAGTGACCATCAATCAGTTTAAGCAAGGAAATGTTTTAATTTGTTTGTAAGATTATTATAAATTTTTGACGTATAGTTTATTACGCAAAGTTATTCTGCTTGATGTCCTCCAACTACCCTTACATGTAATGATCATACTTATGAATCACCATGTATTTGATAGATATAAAAGGTACAATAAACAATTTTTAAGCACCTCTTCTCTCCAAGCTTGATGCTTTATCAATATACCCTCATACAACCACAAAGGGAACAATCAAGTGATCATGTTCTTAATATGTTAATGTACTTTATGGTAATTCTGCGAATGGAAAAACAGATTAAGACTCACCAGCAACCTGTAACGTAGCATTTCGACTGACAGCATTCCCCGCGATGTTCTTGGCCACACACCAATAGACGCCGCCGTCCTGCTCCTTCTTGCTGTTGACGGTCCGGAGGAAGAAGAGCGATCCGGAAGGCAACAAAACGCGGTGGGATTTGTTGTCGACAGGAGACGTTCGTACGGGCTCTCCGTCCTTGAACCACTCTATCGTGGGCTCAGGACGACCCTCCGCCTTGCAATTCAAGGTAACCGGTTCGTTTTTGGCCACGATGATGTCGGACGGGTGCTCGGTTATTCGAGGTGAGCGATATTGGGCTGGAAAGAAGAAAACGACGGTTAATAAGCCACTTCGATGAATTTTAAGCAGCTACTTGCAGCACTCGATTTGCATAGGGTTCCGACTGTTATCTGTAATTACCTGCATTGCAGGTATTCACATTCAAATCTGAACAAAGGTGTCGAGAGGGTAGATACTAAGGGTGTTTGCGACATAGCGGTAATGATGAGTGAATCGCTCTCGAGTCTGCTCTCTTCCTGTTTTGATGAATCTATCTAATGAACTCGTGTTAATGAAATAATAGAAGTTCCACGGGTTGCATATTTGATGTAGCATATAGTGTAATACAAAAACATGCACATTATCCTATATTTCCTATATCTTGTGACGTAATTACAAAAAATGTCTGATTGCTGTGTATTTTTTTTTCTTCTCTCTAACCTATACGTTCACATTTTCCAATATTTTAAATTGTTGGAACGATGATAAACAGTTTAAAACTACTGTCTGTAAACCTAGTCTTCAAACAAATATTTAAAAATTGTAAAATGTAAGCCAAAACATATTTAAAACGAAACGAAACGTATTTCTCTAAGTTTTAAAGAGGTTTCAAAACTGATATTTAGTCTTTGCTGCATGATAGAAATAATATAGGAAGACAATTCTAAAAAAATATGAAAATTGTAGGTTTAGTTCATTGCTGGAAAAACAGTTCTACTTACTAGTATAAGGCCATAACTTCAAGAAAATTTAGTGTAACTGAGCTTTCATTGTTTATGAAATACTTTTGACCTCTTTCTGGTGACACACTTATTTACAGGAGTAGAAACCCATCGGTTTTGAATACATTTTCCAACAGTGGCGGCTCGTGAATGATTTTCAGGGTAGAGTCAACCGAATGTAAAATGCATTTTCCACCCCCTCACAGACAAAGACATCTTTCAGCATCCTGAGATCTAAATATGTATTAGCATATGGACTGGCAATAGTTAGCATCATGGAAAAAATTACGTTACTTTACAGGCTAACAAAATATGATGAACTCAATCGAATATGTCTCGTTATTACGATGAAAAAGGCTTATTTAAACGATTGCTTATTTTATTTAAGGTATCATGGCGAATGTTGGATGCGTAACGCACTCCAACAGCTGCATGATAAATACAAGGTATAATGACATTATTAAACCAAGTAACAGTGAATACATTAATAATACGGGGTCCGGAATAAAGTATTTCCCTATTGGTTTACTAATCACTTTTACGCTATATTTCCGAACAACGTACAAATTATGTCATCATAAAGAAGAAAGATGAGCGATTGCTTTAGTCTATGTGTGAAACACAATATTATTTTCTACCCTACATATTTCGATAGCAATAGTTTAATTTTTAATATCTAAACCTGTTTTTTTTTGTTGTGCTCAGATAGTTCAATGGTTTAATTAACTATATTTAAAGCGTTTGTTTGTATCCCTTTAAAGAAGATTCAAATAGGCTTTTTATGCTCAAACTGAAATATCTCAAAAACGTGTCTTTCATAATCGATATTTTTACAATTTTTAGTTTTTGAACCTTAATAAACTTATGAAATTTAATATACGCTTGCTTTTAAATCGCTTATTCCTAAATAGGAATATATAGGATTTTTATATTAATTTATTGATTTATTTGTCTTTTATTTCTATTAACATAATTTTGAAAAAATTATAAATTGGAAAACTACGTTTCAGTCCAATGAATTTTATGTTCATGTAAACTATAAGAGACCTCTACTTAGAAGCAGCAATTAATTCGTTGGTTAAACAGAAGCAGTACAACTGGATAGAATGTACTTATAGCACCGACCCTTTGGTAGGCCTAGAAATACATTTCAGTCTAGTCTTTGGAGACAAGAGCTTTTACACATTGTCTTCCTTAATTACTTATGTTTTTCCTTTCATCTTGATATATCGAACAGCGCAAAACATTTCAAGAGCATTATGTTTTCATGAAACAGTAAATAAGCAAACTTCCTGTGTAGAAGTTTTATTATTCACCTGAATGGCAAATTATTAATAATTTGAGCTCTCTTAAGAAATTAGATTCTGTTCAGTATATACTTGCTGTTTGATGAATTTACGAACACTTGTTTTTACGATGCAAGGATATAAATGACGCGATATCTATTTCAATAATATTCACACTTATTGCGTTGTCCGTTGTTAGAGTGCCAAATCGTTATGAGAGTCTTTATTAGCAGAGTCTAACCAACTTATGAAGCTTGCCGTATTCAAAATTGCCAAAATGTTCTCAATGCTGTTTAAGTTCCATCTGCTCCTAGAGATTCATAGGATTTTTATTAAAATTTCATGACAAACTTAGTAACAGATTTCGCTTTGCAAGGTACATGAACACAAAATTGTTATACATACAATACTTCCTCAATTTTAAGTAATCTGTATTTTTTTAATAAAAAAATTATCTGAGCTAGTAAGTTGATTAGCGATACAGGACACGCGATTAAAAGAGAGCAATGGTGCTACCCCATGATTTTTTCAATTACAGAAGAGTATATAATAGTTATTTATGTATTAAGGGCGTAAATCAATAGATTATAGCACGATAGCTATAATCGTGATTAGGCACGTGGTACATACAACGTTTTATTTCATTTTAGTCCTCAAAATGGACAAAATTCAAGGATTCAGTATTTTGGCTACAGACTACTGCATCGTCGTTGTACATTTCTGGTGTGCTATGGTTGCTGGTGTTGCTATATTACATTGTTGGTTGCTTGTTATACTCATTAGCAATCTTTATAGGCCCTAGGGCTATAAAAGTCTTTTTACGCCCACTAAACAAGATTATGGTTCCAAAATGAAATAAACAAATAAATTAGAAAGCGTTTATATCAGACTTAATAATTTTCATTGCTTGCTTGCTTAACGCCACTTTGAGAGCGAACCCGTGGGCCGAATTTGCTCATTTTGGTGTCAATCGACCCAGGGCGACGCAAGTAAGCCAGTGACTTTTTTATGTGGATTTTTTTGCTGATATCTAACCTCAAAATTAACTCGACATACAAAGTGGATCACTCTTGTACAAATTGCATTAAATGAATTATTTCGCGCCCAATTTGGGTGCAGAACCCTAGTTATTAAATAATTATACAAACTACTGCTTCATGAATTCGGAAATTCCTGTGAGCAAGCCAGAGCCGGATTAAAGGGGGAGCTAAGGGGGCTGCAGCCCCGGGCCACCGAATTTCGGGGGCCTCGAAAAGATTCGAAGGTTATAATCTAGTGCGGTTTCTAATCATTTAGATCCCTTTGTACCCGTTGCATAAATGGGAATGGGGCCTCTAAAAAAATTTAGCCCTGGGCCTCAAAATTCTTAATCCGGCTCTGGAGCAAGCTACCTAATGTATGTATCGTTTCTTCAGAATTTTAGATTTCCTGAGAGGACCTTTTCAAATAAATAAGGGCGCACGATATAATTCTTTTACGCACTATAGTCTCTAGAATTAAAAAATGTCAAGATTATAAAGTTAGAGATGGTATTTCGCATAACTATGTAAACCAAATTATTCGATTAATTTAACTTGCAGGCTTGATGCTTTCACGCTTTTTACTTATCCGGTTGTTTACATTACCCGATATTTATATTCTATGTGCATGTGCATGGGATAATAATTGAGAAGAAAAAAACATTCTACACATTTTTACGACTTTGTAAAATAGTTATTTGTATACCAAAACACTAAAGTTGAACTTTTTACCAAGAATGTAGAATTAGGTAAATAAACAACATTCGGGATGAAAAGGAACTTCAGTAAAGAGAGAGACATTATATTTTTTTAATCCAGAAATCGTGAAATTATATAATTTTAACCAACTCTTGTAGGTTATGTTTACGTTTTGTGTCGCCCGTCCGTCTCCAGCCAACTAAAAAAATCATAAACAATGAATTGCTTCGCTGTCGATTTATCATAATTTACTGAGGATTTCGATGTTCTTTACTGCTTATTTCATAAAAACAAGATTTTTCTTTGAGTGTTTTCAAGAAATAATATTTTTAAGTATAAATTCATAAATTCATTATTTCAAAAATGATTGATGTATGATAGCTTATGTGAAAGGATTTGAGGCTACAGATTGTAACTTATTTATGCAGCTTCAATATCTTCACACAGATCAACCTACCCACTGGCGAATGTTTGCAAAGATATGAAACTCAAAGACATGTCTCTTGCAACCCAGTGGTATATCTGTAGGAAAGGAAAACAAGATTTAAAACAAAACGCCATTCACTAAGCACTGCGTAATTTCTTCAGTTACATAAAATTAAGTTACAAAGCAAATATTAAACCATTCAGAAGCTGCAAATAAAAGCTTTTTTAACAGCCTACACATATTTAGTATGCATAAACAACTGGAAACCTGTCCTTATAACTAGGTATATTCAACACAAGGCCGTTTAATTGGATTTGTTTAAGCAGTATCACAACTCACAACATTTACAAAATTGTTGCATACAGAAATGTATATACACACATATAACGGATGCTCCACCTTAGTGTAATATTCTGTAGTGTAAATTCAGTTCCCAGAGTAGTTGTTCCATGAATAATTCAAATATATTCCAATCTTTTCCCATTTCGAAGTCGTGTGATCTGTGCAAATTTATCAACATAACAAACATTATACAACTAAAATTATCAAATAAATAATAAATATAATTGCAGAGAATAAGATATAAAATTACTAAGCTTTTTGTAAATATAAATTTGAAATCTAGATATATAAATTATATAAATTCAACATACTTTTTATTCTCTTCCCCTCTTCTTAAAAAACTATTGTGTATAAAATTAATTTATAGGTTTATAGATCCGTAAAAAACTGTTTACAGCATTAAACTTTGAAGTTTACATCTTGAAATATAGTAAGAAGGGCGGGCGATTTTCTTACTTAATCATTTATATTTTGTCTGACTACTGCTGGAACGATTTTTTTAAGATCAAGAAACAATAACTTTTCAGCATTACAAAACGTACAACTCTATTTTACTTAAAAATTTTCAAATAGTATTTAAAAAACCGGAAGATGGAAAAATCTCCATGATACTAGATAGAATAAAAACCACTCCCACGCGATAATTTTTCTAAAATGCAGATTATTTCAGTATCATGGAACACAAATTTCAGAAAAGTCGATAATTTAGCGTGTAGGCAACTCAAATAGCACACGGCGATTACAAGGGGTTCCAACATATTACAAATTTATACTAGGTTTTCTAAAAAGAAAACGCCTCATCTATAGTTTAAGAATATATTTTTCAGTCGTTTAAAGTGGTTTACATTAGAAATGAAGTTGTTTTTAACAATTTTTTAATTAGTAACATTATTATATTTAGTAGTTTATTATGGTAGGTAAATGCCAGGCTTAAACGCATTAATATCGTGTTACCTGTTTTAAATTTCTCTCTCTCTCCCTCTCTCTCTGTTCTTCTCTTTTGCCAGTTTAGGATTATGTGCTATTCATGGCATTGTTCATTAATGTCTATATTCATAATATGGATAACTTCGACATGCTGATTGAATAATTTTGTCATATATGTAGTATTATTCTAGGAAGATCGTTAAAAAAATTGCTAATTGCCAGTTTCAAGAAATAGGCTTTGAATACCATCAGTTGACCTATTATTAAAAATTCTGCAATAACATCTACAATTATGACGAATTAAAAAATCATTAACTACAATTAGCGCCAGGGAATCTGCTAAATTAACGCCGTTTTAAAAACAGACAGTGTTAATTAAACATAATAATCCTGTAATATAGCAGTTTTACCCAGTACCAATCCAATTTCATTTTATTTTATATGTTAGTTCTAAGGAAGTCATGCCATTTGTATTTTTTAAAATTTGAATTGCAGGCCTCGGTTCCATGCTCGACCACACACATGACATATTCTTGTACTAAATTGCTAGAGATAAGACATTGCAGAGGTTTTATAGAATAATTTATATCGACTCTATTAAGCTACATACTTTTAGCTTCCTTAGTCGTGTACTTTGCCCTTTTCCCATGTGTCTACATTTAATTTTAATTAATAATGACCAGTAAAGATGAAAACATGAACTCCAAGACGAACTTGTTCGCAATAAATATTTAATAGATGTCGAAGACATGCAATGGTGCAGTAATAAAGTCCGCAAGTTGGCTTAGGCCCCAACACTCAATGATGCAAGGTAGTTACGTACTGCTAAACCAATTACATCTTCTGCTATCTTTAATTGGATCTTGAAGAAGATATAGAGCGTGCAGTCGCTTTCAATATTCTTGCCGCAAATCTTGAATCTGCTAACATGTTAATAATATTTCAATTCTGGTACCAATCAGCTTCCACTGCATGGTTTAAAGCATCTCGAATCGCATTCCATTTTCTCTTATAATCACGGAGATAACGAGTAAGTCGGCGCCTGCTGAAATTCAATTTTAAACTTATTAACCCAAATTTAATACTTTTATCAACGCCGAGTGAAGGACTGGAGCAATAAATTTGGCTAGTGTCAAAGGTGGCGACGTAAATTGTATTTAATTAGTTTTTTATCTCGCACATAAATTAAAAATATCCGGAAACAAATGTGGAAAAGTGACGGCGCAGCGCCGCAATCCAAGTCCAAATTTCATTCTACAATTCTCTGCTTGGAGCTTTCATCTCCACCCTCTCCAGCCCTCGGAGGGAAGCATCCGCCATCCGAAATTCAAATCGAATTTAACGAGCGCTCCGCTGGGGCTGGAGTGCGCTAGAAATAATGATGAATCTAAATTAGCGTAGAACGAGCTTGATTAAAGAGTCGCAATAAAAACAAGAGGATCGAACGTAATTTACCGCTTAATCCCAAAATAATACGAATTTAATGGCTCTCGTGAGACCCCAGTAATCTTTGGCCAGATAACGAACCAAGAACTAATGTGTTCCAGTACGGAAAACGATCAGGGATTTGTTCCCTCGCCGGAACGTTTCCGGTGTTTTCCGATTTTATTATCGACGTGGGCAGTTTTTAGCAAGCAAGTTAAATTAGTATTCTCCCAGGTACATTTTCGTTTAACGATTTTAAACTTCTGGGAACTTCCCAGCTCCACGGGAACATTACTAAAGCAAACGTGGCTAGTGAACCTTTCCATGTAACTTATTTCTTGCTCATTAGCTTCATAAAAAAGCACTACCATAGCAAAATACTGGTTAAAAGTTCTTCTATTTTCACGTGTTAGGTTTCGCGACCTGTTCCGATTGAACACTCCAACGTCTTCTCATGTATAGTTTCCACATGATTTTATATTAGTGTAGCGCAGCGGTGATGAATGGCCTGAAAACGTTTTTCGTGCAAGAAAAGACCATAAACAAAAATATGACTTAAAGTGCAGTGCTAAATCAGCTGGCAAAAGTGAAAATCGCGATGTGACAGGTCTAGTGAAAGAGTTAATTGTCGCCTGCAGTAAGAAAGACCTATGCCAAATGTGATCTGTGTCGTCGAATTGAACAAACTAACTTGTCTAAACGTCACGATGCAATTTATAGCAGAGCTGGAGCTAGGTCGTAAACGCAGAGATATCGGCCAAAAAATTATTTTGCCCCAACTAACAATAGAAAAGACGAAAAGAGAAAGTCAACCCCGGTCGACAATATAATTGTAAACGCTCGAAAAGGGAAAGTTCTTTTCGACGAAGGTTATTTCAATCTACAATAGAGCAAAAGGGAGCTTAGCTGGACAATCCTATTGTACTCAAAAGAATAGGGAATATCCCTTCCATTCAAGGCACCCTATATAAACGCAAGTAGCTTGGTTTTGCGATCACTTTTACTTTTACGTTAACATCAGAGCACTTCAGACTTCGAATAATATCACTTGACTTAATATCAGGCTTTCTGCATATACCGACTTATTCCATTTTGGAGCAAAGTAAAGACCAGGGTCAGTTTCCGAGGTCTTTATTTAATAAACAATTCAGTATCGAAAACCAAGCTACTCACAGTTCGTATTCGTATATTAAATTAATTTTAACGAATTTGTATATGTTATATATGGTTCGTGTGGTTGTTTTCCACAAACTATTGTATTTTACTGAACTTAATTTCACAGTAATAATAAACAACATAACAGTTCCAGTAGTGCATACCAAAAAAATCAGTAAGTATCATGTTGATATGACTAATTGGGCATTTTTCTTTCAACACTAATTTTGTTGATATAATATATATACCACTGCTCTCTGAGAACATCTTCTGCCTGATCGTTTGAAAACTAATGTGTACAATATTTTATTTCTTTAGAAATGAACTCATACAATAGTTGGTTGTTGCCACGGGCTTACTATGCCATCAACAAATTAATATATAATGGATGAGATGACTGATCTATGGTAGCGTTGTGTTCGCGCTGAACGCTAAGTAGCGACCAACAAATGCAGCTATTCGCTCTACAGCCCCGAACACCACCTAGATAGGTAGGTTGCTAGAAGAGTGTGCGTCTTTTACGTCCATGAAGGCACAAGATTGGAGAAGACACAAACAGACCGGACGTGTGTTTGTGGCCAGTTCCGATTATATAGAGTTTTTAAGCGATGTAATAGAATGCGAAGTGATATCCTTCCAGTGAAAGTTCGTTGGTCTATCATCGGATATTCACTTCTACATTGTATAAATCTATTCGAGGTTCCGCTGTCGTTAATTAAGTGCTGTCCGACTATTTTAGAATCGACTGTGATCGGACTCCATTCTCGTATCGCTCTTAGTTTGAATACGTGGACTTTGGTGTTTTTCGCTTCCCAATGAATTGCCCTCCTTGTGAGCTAACTTTCATCGTCAGGTTCCAGCGATTCGGCCACCCAAGCCACCTTATCTTGGACCAACCTTGCCCCCGGCCAGGCTACAGCGTTTCTGCCGCTCAGACAACCCTTTTCGTGGGTCATCTCTGTCTCAGGTCAGGTGACAGCCTTTTCAATCGCACCAAGTTAACCGTTGGGAGCTGCGCTTACCAAACCTCGCCGCTTAAGGTGCAGACTAATTTTGATACGCAGGTATTATTCGATAACTGCATTATGTTCTAATTAATTTTTTGTTTATTGCATCCCTTGTAGCTACAACGTGTATATTTCTTTGGATTTACAATTGAAACTCTTTTATGTATGAGGCGTTACCAAAGTTTTCGGTTAACGGACGTTAATTTTGAGCTTCTCCTCATAAGAGAAGGCTAAATGCATGTTTAGTACACCGGTTGGGTTGCGACTAGCTTAATACCATTCATTAATCACAGCATGTATTAGCGTGACTGTAACGACAGATTGGCAACGGGCTAGCTTCGGCTGCCGACTGTTTAATTCACCTGCTTTTAGTATACTCACTATAACTTTAAATGGTTACTGTTTTTGGGTATATTTTGTACAACAACATGTAGCTGGATTCATAAGCGCACACCAAGCAGGTGAAGGCAAAGTAATTTATTACCGCCATTAAGACTTCAACGACAGTGGTTTCCAATCGGCAGGTAGTAAGTTCGCACCTCGCACCTGGACATCGGTACCATCTAACGCTCTTCACACTTTAACAACTATACAGTGTTCTAGTACAGTATCATGTTTGCAACACATATCTGAACTGTACTTATTTCCATAGCTCCATATCCGCGAGTTCTCTGACTTTGGCTTATTTAAGTAATTGTTTCTTTTTGCTTGGTCGGCTTACAAAATATTGTAGTATAACCAAGTATAGTACTCTTTTCATCGGTCATTAAGTACTTGAATTTCTAACGTGCACTTTTCTCTATTTAAGTGTTTAATTACCTTAAAGACACTTGCTCACCATACGTGCACATTTTCTTCAATTTTGTTTATATTTCTCCCAGACTGCTTTACTAATGGATCTTACTAACCGTTGTGGTTAGTTGGACTTCTTACTGTATATTTTTTGGATAGTTTGGTATGTGTGTGGATCGGTGAGATTACTTTAATTTAATTAAGCATAAGAGATGTAGACAACAATAACATCCATTTTATTTATACCAGAACACAGAATAATACAAATACGTTAATATGTAATAGAGTACATTAATATGGAGAATTATATAACCGAACGTCGGAATCTGACTCGAAAAATAGGCTACGGAATCTGACCAAAGCCCTCGTCTTGGTTAAAGTAACTCAAGTCGTAGTATCGAGACACCACATTGAGACGCCAGGCTGTCTAGCCTTATATACTGTTTCTTTTTCAATAAGGAGGGGTTCCTGAAAGAACGCCGGCTACGACGGAATCTCGTGGTATTCTTCGAGGACAATGCCTAATGTCAACTGCGCTGGGCACAAGTGTTTCGTATTTTATTACTAGCTTCTTGTGACTAGTGTAAATGTTTTTTTGCTCGCCTTTTCCCTGCAGACGGTACGTGTCCGATTTGGGTCCAGAATCTCCTCGCCCTATTGTCGAGGAGCCCTTACGTTGGGACAAAAGAGAGGCTGGAGCTTCGGAATCGTCTCTATTGTCGAAAAAGGGTTGATCGCACTGTCGTTGTGTCAGGGAAATATTTTTACTTTTTCTTAAACCCTTCAGCTGCATAGTTAAACTTAGACTTTGCAGGAGACGTGATTATTCTCTTTTACTCCCATTAGCTTTCATGCTGTGGCGATAAGGAATGCCCTCTGTTTGTAGAAACTGTAGTCCACTTGGAGGTGTTTATGAAAGAAGCTGCATGTGCGACGAACACAAATCAGTTCCTGACGTTCTGAAAGTTCTCTTCGAGCGACGTATACTAATCAAATTTTTGACGTTACAAAGTATTCTTAATGTAACACACACAATTGACTTTGCATACCCACTGGCTTAGCTCGTACAGCATACCGAATTTCACTTTTTTAGTTACCGACGACACTTTTAGGGTCTTATAAAACATCTTTTCTGTCAATGGTGTTCAAAATTAAATGAACACTATTTATAATTCGGATGCGGAAGGTTGCAAGCGTTGAAGATAGGCGAAGGAAAATTTTCTAACGCCCCTACACAAAAAGTAGAGAGTTCGTTAAGACTGATCAAAATGTACACCAAACAATTACATCGCCTTCTTTGTTTATCAACTTATTATATCAACAAATGTAGCTTCGTTCCTAATTACCTTTGCTCAATATTCTTAGGCAATAGTGTGGCATACTTGCTGCTTGCACGCATCAATAAACCGAAGTCATAAAATGAATTTGTCATGAAGCACGAACCGAAATTCGGCTTTGTCTGCGAAATGGGCTAGGAAATGAAAAGGGTAACTGAAATATCATTAAGATGATTGACATGAAATACCTTTTAAACGATGGCTGGAGTTGCGTGCTTCTGCTAAAGCTCATGTCGAGGAGTAATTATTCATTGTGATTGCTCTTTTGTTATTTAAAATGGTGGAAAGTTTTTAAGTGTCTCTAATGCATCAAATGCTGAACCGGATGAATGATGAGTCTAGAAGTGGCCATTGGTTGCAAACAAACCTTTTTCACCGAAATTAAGAAATTCTAGTCTAGCATCAGTTGGTATACGTATTTATATCAACATCTTAGGAAACCATTTGTACAGACAATTTCCTAGTTTCTAAAAAAAGCATACATTATGGTGTTTTCCGCTATTTAATTCGAGAGAAGCTGTCCAAGTGCTTGATACTACATGTACACAATCTTAATTATAGTGACAAGCCTAAAATAAACTTAACAAAAAGCCATTGTTTGCCAACAGCATCCATTAATCTTCTACAATTTAGGAACAACTGCAGTCCGAATGTCTATTCTAAAGTACTTATGTATGTTAAACAATGTGGTTTTTGGGTCAGAAATGTATCGGGGCGACGAACTGCTACATAACTTGCGCAAAAATAAATAAAATAAAGGGAATGTTGCTATTGTTCGTAATATGCACTGGGTTTAATAATTCCACAACGACTTTCCCGTATTTTTGTTTTTATATCAATGGGTTTTAAGTTTGAAGTCGTCGTTATACAGACACATCATTATCAAATGGATCATCGTAAAAACTAGTAACGAAAAACTCCTTATTCGCGCTCTATTCAAGTCCTATAATAATTATACTCTGCTATAATTGTTCAAGATTCAAGATGACTTCCAAATAATGCAAACACTGATTACGATTGCAGATATTACAATTTCTCAAGCTGCAACTTTCAGCTTTCGTTCCTGCTTGCATACAATCAACAAGCCATAAAGATCCTCGTTTTAATAGCTCATTTCCTGAAGGAATTTAACTGTTTAATAGAATATAATGAGAACATATGGCCCTATGTTTCAGGTTCGCTTTGACGAAGCCTGCCTATCATAAAATGCGTTTTATTAGTCACTTTAGCGTTAGTCGAGCTGTGGTGACAGAATTACAACCGCTTCTTTTACAACACCACATGTAAGTACTACCACAATAAAAATGCCAAAAGATGCCTCTAAACATAGAAACGTGACTACAAGCTGAGGAAATTCCATGTATGGCGGCCACCTTTTATATCGAATGCATTGGAATTCTTAGGACCTATAATTACTTATTTAATGGATTTTAATTTAGTCGTCGCCTATTTCGATGTCAGTCATGTGTTCGTTTTAACTTCCAGAAGTACATTTTTAAGTGCGTCGGAATTAATCGATGAGCTGAAGGTTGCCTACGACATGGTCACTTCTAATTATTTTAGAACAGAAGGATGTTAATAACAGTTTCCACGTTCGATTCCTAGAAAAATACCAGATGTAGCTGAATTAAGGTTACTATTTTCATATATTGTTACGATTTCCGTTCTTTAGTGAAATGAACTATACGAGGTTGTAGGAATAAACTGTACTTTAGGTAGCTATAAGCCATTTGTATCATAAATAGTTTAAGACAAAATTTCTCAGGCAAAATGGTATATTAAAATTACAACTAGCGAATATTTAGCCGATGTTTAGAAACGTGTCTTTCTCTGGAAAGCTGGAGATTAGAGTAAATTTATGCAGGGTTTACTTCGTACGCCGAAATATTGGCCAAAGGTATATGGCTAGTACGTGGTCAGAAGTGCAACTGTTGCAACTCGATCATAAAAATTAGGTGCCGCCGGGAGCAAATTCTTTTAGTAGAATTATAAAACGTTATTAGCGATAATTTGCGAGGTGTCGAGCTTGACAAATTTAGTGTATGAAAGCGTTTAATTTGTAAAATTCATAGAACTACTATGAACTGTCACGTCCGTATGTACATGCCAAAAGTCCAAAAATTAGAACTGCACTGATAGGCTTATTTGGAAATTTGTAAACGCCTACCGAGTTTTCTTGGTCAAACTGGACTTAGAATTTAGTTAGTTAATAAGAAGAAGTTAATAAGTAAAGTTAAGAAGCAACGGTATTGAACTTAAGTGTTCTGTAAACAGAAAAAAAATAAATGCAAGTATTTGTACTTAAGAATTCTTATTAATCTCGCAACAGTAGCTTTAGTCTTTGTGTCCAAGTGTATTTTAACTAAAAGGATTGCCAGTTACCCCGACTTTAGGGGTATCGCGACAATATTAATACGGCATCATGAGGATTACCAGTTATGTACGCTAAATTGCAGCGATTTGCAGAGATAAGCCGACATTTTTAAAGATTATTAGAGATCCAAAAGCAGTTTAAGAAGCTGTACGTGGTTATTCGAGATTTTTAACGATAACTATACATACTCATAAAATTATTTAAACATTCCGGCGATTATTCGAAATATCTAAAATGTACCGAAAGGTTGCCTGAGATACTTACATATTCTGAAAAGATTACCAGATATATAAATTTTTGAAAGTAATTAATTACTACATCTAATTACTGATTTACTATTGAGTAATTAAATAACTCCACAGTATTTAAACTACTTTAAAAGTACTTGAATTACTTGTGGTCATTAAAATTACTCTCAGTAATTGAATTCAATTACTAAGTAAGTGACCTCAATTGGGTATTAAATCTCCAGAACGCAAAAAATAAGTATAAGGCCTTATTGCGTTATATGTTAAGTAAATCGCATTTGGGGTTCCTGGACTAATATAAGTAATATATGATTTCCTATGACGAAACGAATAACACCAAATATTGTGCAACATTTGCAATTCCAACGACGTGTGTACGAGTAAAGATAAAATTTTTTTGTGCAGACGCGTATGTTTTTAGGTGGCGTGTGCATATGTTGTGTCTTGTGTAGCAGGGTGTAGCAGTGTAGCTTGCTAATAATTATTGTGTCTTGCTAATAATTATTGTGTAAGAAGCGAAAAATATGCCTGCGGTAGTACTACAGATTACAGTACGGTAAAAATATAATTTATTCTTTTCCATAACAACTAACATCATCAGATGCTATTGGTTCACGATATATATCTATAAATTTGAATCTGCTTGTTTTAAACGGTATACCAGCACAAAACTTTCTATATACTAGTAAATACAAATCTACAGCAATTTCTATTGAAAGTAGTTTATATAGTAGTTCAATGATAATTACCAAAAATTTGATAATTGAATTACTATTTCATTTGAGTAATTGAGATCTGATATTTCAATTACTCCATTGGCCGGTAATTGAGGCTTAGTAATTAAGTAATTTGCCCAGAATACTGGTTTTACAAATTGAAAGTAGATTGCAAATAGTCAATAAAATGATGACAAAAAACAAAAGAATGTACATAGATTATTTTTTTAAGCTTGAATTCAGTCCAAAGATAATCGAAGCTTACAAAATTACCAAGAAATTTCCGTAAATTACCGGTCATATATAAAGATTCCCAAATAGGTACTTCTAGAAGGTTCATTTTGAATCAAAAATTATCAGATATTTCTTCAGCTACAAACCAGTAGTAAGACCTAACATGATGTATGGACCATACTTTTGGTCACCGAAGAAGAGGATAGAACAGTTGCTGTATATAGCAGGCATGAAAATGCATAGGTGGTTCATGGCTGTCACTCGATTAGAGAGAATAAAAAATGACGAGGTAAGAAACAAAATAAATACTGATAACATCAAACTGGCGACACGAAGAAGAGGAATTATGTGCATATAAGACAGGACAACCATATTGCCAGGAAGACAATGGGAATTGAAGTACTGGGAAGGCGAAGAGGAGAACGGTCGAAAATAACTGTTGCCCAGAGAGGGGTGAAGTAAATTTGACGCGAAACAGAATGAAGTAAAAAATAGCCCCAGGCCTGACCCCATTTGATGGTAAAACAGGTAGTGGATGATGATCCTCTTGATCAGACCATTTTTAAGTTCATTAGCTACTTCTAAATATTCATAAAAATCGCTACAGGCTTGTAAGGGGTTACTGCAGATTATTTATATTTGAAAAAGGTTACATAAAGATCTTCAATAACCACTGTGTACAGTACGAATGTCCAATAACTGTCAAAAATGTAGAGATTAGAGAACATCTATAACGAATGCAACACATTATCACTAAAGGCTCACAAACCTCGACATTATTCTTCAACGATTACCAGAGTTTTAGAAATTGCCAGAAATTTCCGAAAATTGCTAGTAATATAATAGATTTCTGTAAGATTACTTCAGATTGCTAAAGAACACCTCGTACTTTTATTTCAAAGCATTTCTGATTATTACATAACTACCGAAGCTTAAAATACATTTTCAGAGACTAAGAGTTTCAAAAATTGCTATAAATTCTTGAAAACTGCCAGGTATTGATATTGGTAAAACCTTTACTACGGGCTTTCAAAGAATAACTAGTCAAAGATTTATTACGGTTCAAAATAATTACTTCGAGTAAGTTTGGCAACTCCAAACGCCATTATAGATTTCAAGTTGGCCAAATAGATTCCAGTGACTTTGATTACATAGTTGGCATCCTTGATTGACTTTAGAAGTTATACAACGTGTGTGTTATGACTTTTCTCTTGGTGACGCTTTAAGGAGCAAATTTCGCCCGAACAAAATCATCGACAATATGGGGCAGATTTGGTCTTCTTGGTTTAGTAAATTCTGCAACCATTTGATTACTTCAGGATGTAACAGTATTTCCGAAGTAAAATATCAATTGGCCGCCTGCAATCTAAGGTAAGAATTGGTAGTCCAACAGGCGACTACAGAAAATGACACCAAACGCGCGTCGAATAGAGACTCATATTAAATGAAGGTTTAGGAAATTTCCCGTTAAAGACACCCCATTATACTTTTTTATTTTTTTTATTCCCAAGTATGAGTTAATAATAATAATAAGAGCAAACAACTCTTATGACAAACCTGCCACTTGATAGCGGTCGATGTGTACTACCTGAAAACATTGGATGATCTCCCCCCCCCCCCCGGTTTTCTTATCCCGCGATCAACCCTATCAATCCGCGTCATTATAAGAAGATGGCCTACCTACGTAATCAGACTGGGTTGTAATTATACTTGAAGCAAAGCTAGCAATTCACGTTTAAGAAAATGCAGGGTGGCCATTATTTAAACCTTTTTTCCAGAGGATACGGAAAATGCACGTCTTATTGAATCGCGTCCATTATGGAAATCGCCTACCACAGATCTTACATTTTTTATTGCAACTTTTGTGAACAGTAAACAACCATCTGTGGCTTACTAAATGCTATTTACGTTGCGTGTTTTCTATTTTTACACAGTACCTTTTTATTTAATAAGATTAGTAAACTAGTAAATTTGATTTTTCTTAATACGATAATTTGTACCTTATCTATACTCGCGTCAGTTAGGAGAAACCTCCACCTGTGGCGCGATACGTGGATTATATTATTAAATAGCTTTCTTCACTTCGGGTTTTTACACTTCGCTCAATCGATTCCGTGCGCTTATATTTAATCAAATCATTTTGTTTGTATATGGCCTTTATACTATTTGTTAGTATACTACTTGTTCAATTGCTTTCTTCCAAAAATTACATTTGGTTAATTAAAGTAGCAGCCGTGAAGAAATGTATTGTTAGCGTTTGACACCAGCCGTTGTTGTATTTTTTGGGTATTTATTATCCCCTTACAGCATATCCTGCTACGTCAAATATCGACTACCATTTATGGTTCCGCGGAGTGCGTCATGGTAAGTTGTTGAACTTGGGGCCCTTAACTATCGATTTCTACTGCCTATGACAATTAGATACATTTATTACATATTTTCATGGCCACAACCCTTCTTTGGCAGTCTGTTATGCGCTATTTGTTATAAATATTAACAAGTTACAAACTTTCAAACATTAAATTGAAATTAATAGGTCGAGTATGGGAACTACTTTTTTCTGTACAGACGTTCAACTTCGAGTTTATTGAGTTCAGCGTAACTTTGGCAAAAAATTGTTTTCCACGAAAGTTAAAAATCTTTCCTTTTTTCAAAAGGCTAATTAATTTTCCCAGTACGCAGATTCAGACAGGCATCGGAGCGAGAACAGTAAATTGGGATCCGCTCGAGATTAGCGCCGTATGTAAAGAAATTTAATAAAGTAAGCCGAAGAAATATTACAAATGGCTACACAAAGCCGCCGAGACTACAATATTATTCTATAAATTCGCGCAAACTTTTCAGATGTCGGTATAAATCCACATTAGTGCAGAAGAGCATGAAGAGCAGGCGGAATATGAAACTTTTGAAGCGCTTTCGCGTTTTGTTTGTAAGCAATTTTAACCTTTTTGCCTTTGTAGACGAGCTGAAAGAGAAACATCGTGTTGCCTTAATAACGTAATTAGACGGAGTTATTGAAATTTATATCATAATGAGGGCCTGATTCTTAATTTCTAAAATGAAAACGTCAACTGTTGCATCAGAATTACATTTAGCTCGTTCAATCTGCATTTTGTTTTTATTAAGAACTCATTATATACCATAATAACAAAATGAATCGCATAGTTAAGATATTTTCTCAGAACTTGATTGAATTGATCACTCTAAAGCGCCAGCTAGCACTAAATTTATACATTTAGCACACATGTAATTGAAAGTTCCACTAATTGATTTATAACACGGTTGCTTTTAATTAAAACCTCCATGTAGAATTAACAGCTAGGAAATTTATCGAAATTAAAGTTAATTATTAATTTCAAATAAATCTCCCACAACAAACGAAGTCGGGCGTTAAAATTTGACGAGATGGGGATTGGGCTTAATAAAATTTTGTGGGCCTATAAATTAGAATTAATACAACATAGATATAAATCATCATTCAGGGACCTTTATTAGGCCTCTTTGCGCTAGACCGCAAAATATAGAGCTTCCGCATCGTTTGTAGCTTCTTAATAGGAATTTCAAGTGTCTCAATTAAAATATACCGTTTTTTATTATTGCCCTTCTCTCCACAGTACCATTGTCCAGCGGTTCTCAATCGTAACAGCTTGTGTTATAACAAATTGAGATCGAGGTATAAAAATTTTATGCGTCTAATAAAGTTGGAGTCTCATTTTTTTATTACACCTAAATTTAAAAAGACGTTAAGCGTGCCGTAAATTTAATAATATGATGGCACTAATGTATACATTTAGATTTTAAATACTGTAAAAAACGAAAAATACAACGGGTGTCAACAATGCTCCTTGGATGTATGCAAGCCTTCGATTGGTGTAGTTCCGTGGATGATTTCTGGCACTCGTTTAGGACGCACTTCGGAACATAAATTGTATAGTTATAGGACCAGGTTATTTTACTAAAGAAGTTTACACTTGATGAAGGGATGAGGGGTTGTAGGATAAGATGTAAATGGAGTAGCCAGGCCTAACTACCCCTTAAGATATTTGTAGGTTTTGTCTGTTCAGAAATTAATACACGTTAGAGTTTAAAAGTATATTGAAAAATCAAATAAAATACAAAACTTCATATACAATTAAATTGTGTCGTGTTTTGCTATACGATCTAGTAACCTACTATTTGCATAAGTGCAAAACACAACGCACGCATAAAATTCGCGGCTTTTAAACAATGTGTATGAAACTTGACCTAAGGATACCATATTAATGCTTAGGTCGGCACACGTTTGCCGTAATTGTTACAGTAGTTTTGCAGTCTAATTTGTTTCCGCATAATTTCACTCAATTGTCTATTTCATGGGCAAACAGAAGTTTGAACAAGGGGAAAATTAAACTGTCATTATCCTTGAAAATTGCTGCTGCCTCTTAGTTTAAAAACAGAAGCTTATGTAGACCCATGCACACGAATAGTGTCTACATTAACATTCTAAAAGATATCTAGGTACAACCTTGTTAGGAAAAACACATTTGTAATCGCTTACCACAAAGAAATAATGAAAAAACTTAAACTTTGCTTCCTCTAAAATCTTTGTTGGTCACAAGTAAATTTAAAAATTTTCATTCTCAGCCGTCTTGGCAGTTTCCAATAATCCTTATTATGTTATTTTAAGTTTTTACCACCATCGTGGTGGAATTTCGTCTGGCCGCTTTGAGTTCGTGCTTAAGTGGGAGTTTTCCGCGCAATGGAATTTATTGTCGGTCAGAGTTCAAGGCAGGGTGTCGTTTACGCGTTGCCTCTCCGGCTCACGTTCGCGTTCAAGTTCATATTAAGGGGTGCCTGACACTTGAAGGAAGCAGACATATCATCGACTACGCTGACGTTCTCACGGTAGCCATACCCGAAGGTATTTTTATCGTTATTTGAAGTTTAATACTCGTCAAGTCTTGTGCTATAACGCCCTTATGTAGTTGAAATAAGAATAATTAAGCAAAAGTTTTCTGGTGCAAACAAGCACATTTTGAGTTAGAGTGTATACAGTGACGTCGCTTAAGGTGTTGATAATTTTACGTTTTCATGTGTAGGAGCACTGACGTCACTGTATTTTGTGTATGCTTAATAGCTCGACTAGTGTGTTGTCTTGTATTTTTCGTAAAGCAACTTGCAGGAAGGGTTATAACGAAAGCAACCCGGTATTTTAGATGACCGGTTAAAGGTAAGTCCCTTATCTGCAGGTTTTGCCCCTAGATAAGGCTTATTATTTCACGTTTAGTAATCTGAGGGACTGAACAGCCGAATAATCGTCAATTACGAATCTCGTAGCGCCTAAATTAACATTTGTTATTTTGAGCTAAGCACACCCACATACTTGGTATCATTGAACCGACACTTTGCCCCGACTGCAAGTGAGCGGACGCAATTTGTTGTTGCAGTGTTGTTTGATCTTGTAGGTTAATGATTGCTTAGCGGAGCCGTAGTATTGTAATTACCCCACGTGTGGGCACCATAATACATTCCTAAGATATGAACGGCGAAGAAACAAAACTGATTCATGAATAGTTCGTGTTCGTATGAGGTACTATAACTCCTGACATTCCAACTTTAATCAAGTTACTGGATTTGTTATCAATGGGAACATTTAAAATTTAATGAACGATAGACAGTACTTGGCTGCTATGATTGTCAACGACAAGAAAACGACTTAATTCTAATTAGTCGGTTGTATTCATCAACAATTATATGCCATCCTTACCTTATCTAACTTTACTTACCCTAACCGAACCAAACCTCGCCCAACCAAACAATGCATTTTTAGATAAAGAAACACATTACTATGGCAAGACGCAGTGTATATTAATAAGAAATATTCAGCGTTCAGTCCTCTTCTGGAGAATAGTTTGCTATGATTTCAAATTATTATGTTGGCAATGAAAAATTGATAGGCTACGACTACAAACAAAAGAATTCTAGGCCGCTGTCTAAGAAAATGGTTGAAAAGTATGTAAGTACGTACATCCGACATGTGTCAAATAGTCTGTTGCGACAAACTGTTTTTGGATGACGGGATCTTCTTAGGTTAAAGTTTCCTCCATACATTATTTCGTTAGGGAAATCTGAGGGCGATTGAGGGTTCATATTTTGGCCTAAAACTATAATTACTTCGACCAGCGACTACTTATTTGCTGCTCGCGCATTCATCGGTATAGGAAAATATCAGTTAAATTTTAAAATGCTATAAGGGGTAGCGTTTATGTTCGTTAAATTCGGAAAAGATAACTTAGACGTAAATACCAAGCTGAAAGGATAATTTTTGAATTTAGCGTTTTTTTCGCTTTTATATTCCAAATACTAGTATTTTTCCCGCTTGATCTAGGTCTAAATTGATAGTTTAGCTATGTTTTAAAACTCAATTTTGTTCATTTCCAATACTGGCGTCTTCCAGCTCATTTCTTCATATCTTGGGCAACGTTTTATTCAAATTCACATATGGTTGTTTGCCGTATAATTGACACCTTATCCTAATTACCAGTTTGGCGCCCCATTGTCTGTGATTTTCACGGTTGAATGTCAACATATTTAGTTCCAGCGTACCATTCTTCGCGCAAAATTCTGATGAAATGTGGAGCAACCTGGACGTTCCTGTATGAGTTAGAGAGAGAGAGCAAGCCTGTCTTCTGGGTCTCCCCCCCCCCTTATGCAATTAGAGTCTAGCGACATTCAGCTTCCTGTTCTTAGTGAGTCAACCAGTAGTTTTTGCGGAGTGCGCCCCTCGGCGACGCGTGTTGCGTTACTAACCCTTTGCAGTTAATTTGATATTTGTAATACGATTTTGTCTTTGTTTTTTTCAATCAACACATTTTATTCTAAATTAGTCGTGCGTTCATATTGCGTATATCTCATGTTGCATACAAATTTAGTGGTAGATGTGGTGTTCTTCTTTTATAATGAGTTTTGGCGAAGGTGATAGAATATACGTAAGGTAAGTTCACCGA
The DNA here is from genome assembly GCA_940337035.1 of Agriotes lineatus. Lineage (NCBI taxonomy): Eukaryota > Metazoa > Arthropoda > Insecta > Coleoptera > Elateridae > Agriotes > Agriotes lineatus. Next base: position 151,755 of record CALNHX010002868.1, read on the forward strand.
TTCTGCACGATGGTTGGAGTCGAGCACTGCAGACACCTTTTAAGGTCCGTCCAATATTTCCACATTTAAGTGAGCAGATTAACCGGTCTAAAAGCGGTGGCGTCTGGCAATCAATATCTTTATTTCGTTTACAGCGTCGTTGCCCTAATTAGGGTCGTAATAAACCTCCCCTTCTCCATCTGAGTCTTAGTCGGCAAATTTTTTTACAGCCCATCGTAACATAGTTGGGGCAACGGATCCGAGAATTTTCGGATTTATGTCGTTTTACCGGATACTGACGGTTGGGCATTTTGAATGTCAAATTCGTGTCGTAACGGCGTTTTCGTGCTGTAACATATTGTTATTAAAGATGTGACATTTTATTATACAATAAGAGTGCTAGAGATGTCGGGTTTAAACCCCGGCGATGAAAATGGTTTTTTTAAAGAGCATCCATTGTTTGAGGCTGGTTTCTGAACGGGGTGTAGCAATTAATATGGACAAAGTCATACTTACACCTACAAAACTGTTACCTAGCATAGCGAACTATTGTTCGTAAACGAAATAAACGCAAAAAATATTTAATTTTATTAGCAATATAAAATCTATTAACAATATGTCAATAACTATTATTATCTCCAGTTGTAGTCGTTTGTAATTAGTCAAAATGTACGCAATGCAAACTATCTGCAAACAAATTGTTTATTCATTTTTCGCTGAACTTGACTCAGACACAATTCCCAGAAGATTTCCTAAGCAAGCACACAGTCTGTTACGTAATGTTTAAACATCTCAAGCTTCGTTTAGCAAACTAACATGCGAGCAGTAAGTTCCATCTATGAAGTGGAAGATCGAGGCCTATTCGTCGGCGTCGTTTGCGGTAGCATTTCAACACAAACACGCCACATCCTGCAAGTTTTTTAAAACGCCGGAAACTTGTTTCGGAAATTGGTCTTTAGGGCTAGGCCGGCGTTTCTTTGAACGAGCTGCGCATTATTCTTCTTCTTTCCTAACGCTCCAAGCGTGCTGTTAATGAGGTGGTAGTCAATATCAAATCAGGTGCTACCTTGGGCGGAAGCTAATGACGCAGATGAGAGATATTAGAGCGGCGAAATTAAACCGTTTTTGTGGTCGTGTGTAAGGTAAATAGACCCCTTTTTGCCAGCTATGCTACTTTAGATTATTGCGGTAGCTATGAATGAGATTTGGTTTAGTGTCCATCGTTAAGGCGATGTGCCCAAATGCAATGGCACCTACTGAGGTTATTTTTAGCAGCAAGCTTTTCAACGCTATTTAAGATGAGAACACGGTAAAAATTCTATGTTAAAATTAATAACCAAATCGCAATGTCGTCTAATTGCTAATTGCTCTTCGTAGATAAAAATAGAATTTAAAAAAATAATGTTGAGATATGGACAAGAAGATGGATTCTCAAAATAATCAGAAAGATAGAATATAAAACGCGGTACAAGACAATCAACAAGGGGCGGAGCGTTCTCTGCCTACACAAAGCTTTATCCAATAAAGGTTCGCTAATCCACCGTATGAACGAAACAAAAAATGCAAATCAATATGCCATTCGCTAAGCCTGCAAATTCCAATATTTCTGTACACGCCTACCTCATGGCTTGTTTAAAATAATAATAATAATAATAATAAGCATTTCTTTTCCCATTGGTACTAAAGTGTGATCAAAAATTAATTTCATCTAGTATGGATATGAAAGAACACATTGCTGCCTTTAAACTGGCTCCAATATATTTTATTTTTAGGTTTGTTGGACAATTACATTACCTTTACGTGCAAATTCATTTATTTCAATATAATATGGTAATAAGATGGATAAAAAGAATATTTAATAATAAAATTTGAAAGTTTGAATTAAATATAAGGTATGTCAGCCAATTTTAAAGGCGTTGGTTTGCACTTCCATTTCCGTTTCACTCATGTTTTTAGTTAAAAAACCTTATGCACATGTTACTAATTGCAAATGGTCCCACTGTGTAATCTGTATTATCGTTTTATATAAAAGACTGTTGTCGTAAGTTTTGCATACAACTCAAGGCATTCGTAATTCATCTAGGAAACCTGGGAAACTAAGCAGTTAAAAGCTTACTAAATTGCGATGGACCAGACAATGGGCAGCATCGTATAAAAGGGTTTCCGAAGTTGGACTTTTTCTCACTACATCGGCAGCCGGCTTCTTCTATCAAGTTAAATTATATACGATTGGAATATACCATCAGTTTTACTGTTTTACTTCGTGCCTGACTTATATACGTGGGAGTGAAGCAAAAAGGCTATAAATAAAACTAAACTAATCTTGCATCCGAGTAAGTGATAGTGTTTAGTCTGTTTACTTCTAATAGTTGAAAGTAAGCGAAACAGAATTAACACTTAGCTCTTGAACTTCTTTGAATGTAATAAATAGCAGAACCTGAATATGAAATTTTTAAAATTACCATTTTTCTAAATAATTCGCTATAACTAGCCGATAGATCCTGAATGGGTTTAATTCTAATATCGTTTGACATTTACAGACTTGACATCTGTGTGAGTACATCTTGTTTAGCCTATTACTAGTATTTATACTACTTAGATAATATAAAGCACTAAGCGAAATGGAAAATAGTAACACAATACTAAATAAACACTACCGTCCATGATAGAAAATAGCACTTGGGAATATCCATTGTTTATTAGCTTATTTCGTGACAACTATTGTAAAATGATTGTTTTAACTATACACTAATCGTATCTATGTACTTTACTTGTAATTTGCTACCCTTTTTAATTGCTTGAGATTTAGAAGTATCCAGCTGTATTATCTAGATTTTATAATTTCAATGAAATTTGCAAAACTTTCAATTACTTTAATTGTATCAAATTCACTACCTGAGCATAGAGGATTGTAGTGTCCTCTACCGGTTTTGGACCTACTTAGTGATGTGCGCATGATGCAATTGGTAGATGTACGTAATATTTTGTGAAGAGCCAGCCCAGTTGATTTAGGTCTCCCTTAAAGTGCTGCGCGTCCTTTTTACCTCTGGTGAGTGGCTTTCTATTACTGACCGTTTAAATTCATTTATTATTGTGAACTGTGCGAACGCTGTCCTATAAACTATTTAAAACGGCTTTTGCTAATTAACCCGAACCCACAACAACACAAGTGTAGAACCAACATTAAACCACCTACGCTACAGAATAGTTTACATGCGAAGAATAGTAAAAATGTCTAAAAGCGATACTATACCTCGGAAGAAAAGAGGCTGCTTCAGATAGTTATAGTCTTAGTTAAAAATGTAGCCAAAAGCTGGTTATGTGGCGCGTCCACAAATTACCAAACCAAATGGCCCACAAAAGCACCGCAGGGAATTATAAAATTGAAAACTTCAGATCAACAAGCTATTAACCAATGTCATAAACTGGATAATTAGTGTCGCGAGTGATAAATTGTATCCGCAATTGCAATATACAGGTACGCAATTTAAAATTCAAATTTCGGTCACCTTACGCCATCTGCGAACTTCAGAGGGCTTGGAGAGTAAACTGCAGATAGCCTCTACGCCCTCTTGGGACAATAGCGAAAGCTGATCAAAGATCGAAGGAATCCCATTGACCGCCCGCAGAAAAGGAGACGAGTAATAAAATCATCTAGTTGACGAAAGGCGTTCAGAGGAGCTAACATCTAACACCTTCGCTGAGAGGACGTCCGGCTTCAGCAAGAGGTTAATAAATCCAATTCTCCGACATAGAAACGAGGAACAATGCCTAATTGCACTTTCGAGAAAGTGAGTGTCTTAGATTAGTCACAAATTCAAACAACCCATATGTGTCTGAAGTCTTCCATTATTGCACTTTAGGAAGTGATTCATAGAAAGCTGTTGACTGTGAGGACCAGGTTAATACATACGTATGTTTGTAGATACTAAAGCTTGTTGATGGGATATTTACGGTGATTAGCGTTGGAATAATTGGTGTCGTCAAGAAGGCCAGACCGAATACTCTTTGTATACAATTGTAGCCTACGTTAACTTCCATTGAAATGAACACAGCGTTTGATTAAACTGACGTAAAAAAATTCTGTATTTATACATTACTTTAAGTGCAATGTCTAAGCGTAAAGTGCGATTTTGCGATTTTGTTAATTCAGCGTGACCCACTGCTCGAGATTTTGTGGGAACTGAGTACATATTAAACTATATTTACAATTATAAATTGAATCAAGGGATTGCAGCTCGACGTGATGACACTGATTGAGAAATGCTACGTTTACATTACAGTTGTCCGCGGAAATTATAAACTCTAGAGTAGTTGTTACATATTGTTTCACAAATTAACCAAAATTACGTTTGGTTAAACACACTTTAAACAATATGTCAATTCGTAACTTATAATATTACAAGAACCCATTGAATCATATGAAATGGGGTTTAAGAAAATCGTGAATGGACATACAACAAAATGAACTGGACTAGATGTCCACCTCCTGGACGTGATGACATGACAGAAGTAGTTCATAAAAGACTGAAACAAAAACAGTCTGCTTAAGATATATCTTGGAAAATCAAAGGGGATGTCGACATCCACAGAGGCATAAAATCGTCTGACAAATAAGATAAAAGGGCTAACATCTGACATGAGTTTGAAGGTCTTCCCTAACCTATTTATTTTTGTGGCAGACTGTATTAAAGCTAGTAATCTAAAATCGTGTTGTTGCATTTGCAAATTATATAAAAATAGAAAAATCGTCCCTTTCGGTGTAAAATATCAGGTGACACAAGGGGGTCATCGACTATCCCAAACAACATGGGAAGCAGCAGAAGTGAATTCTATTGTTTATCATACAAATTTAGACGCGTTTAATTTGGTCTAACCCCGGAGTGCCGGCGTTGAATTGTTTTTATATAAGGGAACAAACTAAACAAAGCCGTTGTTGGATTTCATCGCGTTCAGAAAAAATAAATTAAAAATTGCCCTTCACTCCCGTTTCATCTCCGCGAAGCCGAAAGCTTTTACAGCAGCAGCTGCTTGAATTAAAACCCGCTCTAAATTCTCCCCTGAAAGATTGCATTTCCCTCAGGTCGGGGAAAGAATACAGTCGTGTCCGACTTTCAACTTTCTTGCGCGCGTGTGGTCTTTGAAGCTGCACCTCGAAGGAAATGTAAAACACAGAGTGGATTAGGCTATAGCAGCTGAAGTAAACGTCATCCACACAGATGTGTGTATAATAAGCTTTTAAGCGTGGCTCTGTTTGTTTAGGCTGGGACAGGCACCAACGCATCTGAAAGCGACGGACGGCCAGATTTCTGGAAAGGAAGGCAATAACACGCATCAGCTAAATTTAATTAAAAACTGTTTTTCTGACATTGGTAGCAATTTTGCGTAACGCCGCCAGTTCCAAGTTGGGTTGAGCCCCGACAGTAATTCACGATTCGACGAGGTCTTTAGTTTCAGGACCGGAACTAATTTGATGGGTCTGCCGTCGCTGCCACCAAAAATTTCAACATGACAAAACTTACGTTTTTTCAATTGAAAGTTTGTGTCTATGTTCCTAATTATTAAGCTTTGTCTTTTCTATATAAAGTTGACAACTGCAATAGATTTGAAAAAATCTAATGGATCCAAAGGTATTTTTTATACTTTGAAAGCAATTCCTAATTTGAATCACACTTTTATAACACGCATCCACAAGTTACCTAGAATTATATGTTCTTGCAGATATTGCCTTGGGATCATATAGTAGGAGAGTCCAAAATTGAAGGCTGCATAGATATATTACAAAAACAATATCCAAGAAGCATTTTTTCGTTTTATTGAAACAACGAGATTTCCTGCATTAAGATTCTAAAATGCTATTAAGGAATACAACAGAATTTAAACATCCAGCCTCTCTATCGGCATAAAAAGTATACCCATTAACACTGTAGCAGCATTTAGACCAAAATTCCAAAAGAATAAAGTGACTAGTTCTCACAACGCTGGCCAGCTAACTCAGTGAAAACGGTTGGGTTCCGAAAGCAAGACTGAACATATTTATAATGGTTAAGGGCGCCAATAAGTTTTTACTCACAACTATTGTGCCCCGATAGCATCGAGAACTCAAACTCAAATAGCGTAGTCAGATCCTAAATAGCCATGGAAGGGAAAGCACATAAGGTCAAGGGTTGCAGCAACGAAAACAAAAACAGTTTAATATATTTAACTGGTATTAATGCACATAATAGCCAGTACAGTGTTACCCACAAATAATAGTTCCTACGTAGAGTACACCTCAAATATCACATATGCTACAGGGTTGTACCAAATGATCACAGACTTAATTTAAACAATGAACAATGTGCAGTACAATTAAACTGACATCAATTTGACAAACTATAAAACAACTGAAAGATGAATGAAGGTGTTTAAACTGAATATCATTAAGCAAATAACCGCGGGATCCTAAAGGGGCCCAGACGGCACAGCCAAAGTGATCTCAAAACGTTCAGAATACACAGCCAAAAGTTATGAGAATATTGTCACAACGGCCTGCACGAAAAGGTCGCCTTGATAGTTAGTGTTATGTGGAAAAATCGTGTCAGGCAAAGAGGTCTATCGCCTGTGATTACAAAAAATCTGACTGACAGGTGCAGTTGGTTAGCTAACGGAAGCCGCTGGTAGGTACGGTCCAAGAATACGGGAAGTGTGCACGGAAATTTCTGCAGAAGCTTGCTTGCTACTAACTCTGGCACTTGGCGCGGTCCTAAATATCCAAATTTTGCTTCCACACCAAAACATACAAAGAATAAAATGTAGACTAACTCCGCCATCAGATTATAGAACCCGAAAAACAGTTTATGCTGCTTGCTGCGCTGCAAAAATGAAAAAGAAAAGCCGGGACGCCATGAACTTGCAAATTCTAGTCCATTTTCATTGTCAACCTCACGAATTCCGACGCGCACAAACTAAACATCGGCACTAAAGGTGCGTTCACACAGTAACAACCGCTAAGAGAGCGTTTCAACCGTAACAACATATGTAGATCATATAGGGCGTGCCAGAATATAATTAAATCTTCTATTAAGGAGTTTGACATAGCTGGTTCGACAGCACATTTTTATCGTGTTGCTCGTAGCTCATAACAGATATGTAAGGAACGGCGAAAATATTAACTATGTGCAAGATACTTAACAATACATGCTTTTAACCAGACGGGACTAGCGATCTGGTGATTTTAAGTTTGATGTCGTTATTTGAAAAAGGGGTGAGACCCATTGATCTTCCACGAGTCCTAACCTGGCTGCGTTTGGTTGTTACTTGTAGAAGAATTGTGTGTACAAAGCCACCTCTATCAATTTGTGCTAGTGTCAGTGATTCCGCAAAATTTGAGTGGAAAGGTTTTCGAGAATTTGAGGTTCACTTTAAAAGAGTGTGTATCTTGGTGACGTAATTTTCAATTTATAACGTCCACAGTATGCATGACTTTGTTAACTAAAAAGAAGTATGTATGAAAAATACATTACACGAGTTCTAGCTTGTCTAAAGAGAAATTTAATAATAAAAATTAAAAAGTGGACGTGACTACCTCCCTGGACTTTCCCATACTCGAAACTGCTCATATCGTCTTTATTCAACAGTCTTTACAACATATCAAAATTTCAACTCGATGACTCACGTCTTCACCGTGATAAGCGTTTACACTTTCACGTAAATTGCCGGTAAATATAAAAGAATGTGTAGTTCAAAACGTCTGTAGATGGCGCCAAGTGGACAAGCCGCCACTGTGCTAGTTTATGTATTATTTTCCTCAAAACGGCTGTAGCACCGAGGTGGAATTTTCTAAGTACCTGGAAATTATATTTTCTAGGGCATACAAAATCGATTTTTTTATTTTCGCGGAAAAATATTCTTTGACGTAAAAATATAACAACCGTTAGAATAAAAAAATTATTTTTCAAAAATAGAGGGGGGAGGGGGCCGGTGCGCTTACATATATCCACGACTGTAATATTTTTTTGCATATTCATATGCTCCATTATGCCCTGAGCAATTCAATGAAAACCCCAGCTACCTATCTTGTTTTGTTTATTAATTAAAGGGGTTTAAATTTTCAAACTTCAAAGCTTCGTAGAGGGCGCCACAGATAATTCATGAGATTCTTTAAAAAATAGATCGATAGCCCTTTTCGGGGTCTATCAGTGTATGAAGTTTAAACAAATTCCTGTGGGCAGTTTTTGAGAAATGATTTTTAGAAAATTTCCAAAATTTTGAAAATTTGTAATTTAGGCCCCTTAATATTTTTCAAAACACTTTTTATATCACCTCATGTTAGCCTTCATATACTATTCAGAAAACAAAAATCAATTGAATCGATTCATCCGTTTTTGAGTAATAGGGCGTTAAACTCAAAATTTTCAAAAAATCATAGCGCCCTTCATTTTAAACATAGCGAGTTCGACAAAAAACTAACAGAATTGTTTTATGACCCTCTATCGTTATCCGCGATAAAATTTTCAAAATTTTAATCACGAAAACAGTCGTACCAAAAAAACATGCGTAACTTCCGCTTCCGGTTTCGGATTTTTTTGAAAAGCTTATTTTGTCGATGAATTTTCGGTACACCCCCGCATTCCAAAGCGCATCAAAATCGGAGCAATACTTTCGGCTGTAGGAGCGTCACCCACCCACACACCCACACACCCACACACCCACACACAGACAGACATTTTTTAAAAACCACTTTTTTGGGTTCCTAGAGGCCCAAAACGGATATTTCTGTGAAAATCTCGATTTCCAAAATTTTCACGATTCCAAGACTTCCCTATACCTATGGGTATGGGAAAGTAAAAATTTCCGGTGTATAGCAAGGGCTTTACACACAGCTCACGGATGTCGTAATTCCACGAAGAATGGCGACATCTGCGCGGGCTGGTTGTTTAGGAAACCAGGTAGGCGAAAGCTTTCCAAATTCCCAAGGAACAGACAACGCGAAGCACCATATAAAAAGAGATGGATCACTCTCTCACCACATCGGCAGTCGTGTTAGCGTTATTAAAGTTGTTTCTAAATTGTTGTATGTGTATACGTTTAAGTATTAAATTGGTTTCTTAAATTAAGATATATTCTATTTATTTACATGCAGAAAGCAACAGGCTAAAGATAATACAGTTTTCGACTAGATTAAACATACAATTTTGATTGTTATGTTGTTTGCAATAGCAATTTTTTATTGTATTCTAATGTGCAACCATAATTAATTGCTGATACCCGTAATATTTTTGAAGTCAGGCTAGAGTTTAGAAAATAACAATGCCTGAAACCAAATAGGCGATAATAAGCTTTGAAAGGTATAATGTTTGTTTTGATTAATAGTAATATTATTATATCGTAAATTGTTTGTCACATTAAACAAGTCCGGAATAAATACAACAATATAAACTGACAAATATATACAGCTTCTAATAAAATAATAAATACCTGCTGGCTTTTGATTAGCAGTAAATTATTACAAGGATTTTCAGGCAGGCCACAATTTGACCAATTTTAAAATGCTAAATTTACAACTATGGTGACTTTGAAAAATAGTTTAGATAGAAAAAAGCATTTTTTATCGAAAAAGTATGATTCACAATATGAAAGGAAAAATATAAGGCACAGGCACATACACTTAAGTCACATTGGCACATTTAAAAACAAAATGTCAAATAAAAACAATGACATACTATAGTTAAATATAAAATTTCGTGAAAATTTATTTCAAGCAAACAAAATTCCTACAAGGCTTTTATAAAACGAATTAAAATGTGTCATAGTAGAAGGAAACATTCTTGCAAGAAATAAAAAATTAAAGAAGATATTTTCTCCGGAAAGTGAGTCAAGCCCAGGCCTCTTTCACGAGTCTCCTCTAATTTGGCGAAAAAGTTCAGCAGGGACATTAGCACAAAATCAATAAATAAGCAATATCGAATCAAAACAATAGTAAAAGCTAAAATACATATACATATACGAGTGTGTTATAGTCAGATGCCGAATTCGCTCAACTGCTGTGATGGAATACTCACTCCAGGAACAGCGTTAAACCTAAATTCGTCCAATCCATTTCGGCAATTGAGCAAATTCGGCAACTGAGTCTAGCATATACACACACACTTGAAACTTAGATGAGAGACTATCTCCCGAGATGCTCTCGTTGAAAACTGGCTGACCATTCTGCCGCAGAGAAACTTTAAGTAAGCACCGTTGCAAAGTTGCAAGACGTTGGCTTATGGGACCATTCGCTATTCAATTAAAAATAGGGGTGGTTTGCTCTTGTGTGTATTTTATGTTTCTTCCTTGTCTTTACTGTCCAACGCGCCATTGTAGTGACTTCGCTATGTAAGATTGTGTACATACTTAGTCCTGTAAGTATCACTTAATAAATTATTACTTCTGTTGTGCTTACAAAATAGAGAGCAGCTATTATCTTTAATTTTAATAAAACTAAATATAAGCTGTTTTACACGCTATTGACGTCATTAATTAAAACATCTGCATTCTTTACACGCTATTGAGGTCATTAATTAAAACATTTGCATTCTCTAAAGTCCATTTTAATACCAAATAGTTGCAACTATTAATTTTCTGAATAACGTTTAATTTAGCACACCCCATGTTGCCAACCACCTTTAAACCTACAATAAAGATCGTTCCGAACACGAAATTTGTTCGGTGTGTGATTTACGAGAATCTGGAGCTGCTACAAATAGCTTAGAGCAAAGCAAATCACTAATGGCTTTAGCCAAAGCCGAGTGGTCACCGTAACCGTATTTGTCGGTATTTGTGCACTGAAGAGAGCTTTAAATCGATGGGACGAGAAGGAAATTGAAGTAATTGCGCGATACGGCCCACATCAAATCCGGAGCTGAAAAATCTAATGCCCGATGGAGAGCACTGCAGCGAGCTGTCTTGTACAAGTGCAGCTGCAAGCATTACGAGGGTGTTAAGTGAAGTGGACTAAATTGAATTATTGTTTTTGAGAGGATTTGCAAGCTCAGTTGTGGGTGTTATGGAGGGCGAGCTAATCGCTTAAATTGCGACTTTCTTACGGCCCACTTGCTGCGCTCGTTAAAAACTTGCAAAATCGAGGGAGCTTGCGTGCAGCCGCCGTGGCGAATCTAAAATTGAGTGAAAATTTCGATTCAATTGACTTGGTGCATTCTGCGGATAGGTAATGGCATGGAGGTGGAGGAATTCGAAACAGGGGACACCCGTGTCATGTGCTACAAGCTTTGAATATAAATATTATCCCCAGATTAGAGGAGAAAGCAAATGATACATGATTAGAATGGGGGTTTACATTGAATTTTCTTTTCCGAAACAATAGTTATACATGAATTGTAATGATACTAAATTATTACATCCAAAATGTATCAATTAAAATGTACGACAACCAGTTCAGCACACATTGATTGTTATTTAATGTGAATTAAGTAATTCAAACATTAAGTCCTAAAAATAAATTAAATTGTATGTATAATACTGATCAAGTATGTAAATTAGGCAATGTGATTTATCATGTTTGTATATGAACTAGTTGAGTTGGTTGCATTGGAGATTAGATAAATAAATTAATTGTTTACCGAAAAGGTATAAAAACGCCTGCACTTCCCAAATTGGGGAAAATAAATACGGTTTTACGATTTAAGCGATAAAAGTGTTAATTTTTCGTTTTATTGAATGAATACACGTACGGCAGAAGGGCTGCAGCCGCAACAGTAGATAAATTCAGCGAGTGTGCATTTTGTGATACACGGGAAAGGCATCCGACGTATTGTGGTCACCCGGGGCGGTTTCTGAGCGCGGGTGCATCTACAAGGCACCTCCAATCTACTATGAGGTTGTTGGGCTGTGTTGAACCTGAAAAAGTGCCGTTTCAACGACAACGACAACCATCGGACCCCGTTCCAGCTGTGCAGGTATTGTCAAGGGCTACATGCAGATCACTTCTGAGGACCCATGTAAACGAAAATTAAACCTACAAGAAGGTGGTCAACCTTGTCGGAAAAGCAATTCAAGATGGTATTTATAGGAAGCTAAGCAAGTCCATCATTTACCTGTGAATTATTGCTAAAATAAAGTCAAGTGTTTTCGTCAAAGTGAAATTAAGAAGATCTGCAATACCGATACGCCATATTTAAAAGCCAAATTTAAAATAAGAAAAGAAGTTTAAAGAATTATAATTTGGTCAATAAAAGTTAATATCACTGCAGTATATTGATTTCTAATCAAATATCGTGATATTTAGAAGACCCTGCGCAAGTTCGTCCCCTCGTTTGAAGAACCTCTACCGTTATCATTATGCCCTTGCAACCTCAAATGCCTATCCACTTCGTCAATAATTATCTTTGATCTATCTGTCATTATTGTAAATTGCGAAAACTTCTCGTTGATTGTAACCTAAAGGCGAATGAATAGCAAAAAGAAAAAATGTTGGTAATTTCTTTTTGATAGCATTTTTCAAGAGTTATCAATTGTTGATATAAGCCTCCCTACAAATATTTTACAATTAACTTTTCTTCTGATAGTTCAACAATATCACTTTTCATCCTACCAGCATATATCCAACAGATCTTATCCCTGCTTAGGATTTCTAGATACATACGTATGTGGGCCAATGTCATTTCAGGCGAAGAGGTCCATCACCTGTGATTACGACAAATCAGGAACGGCATAGAGCCTTCAATCGGCGGGGGCGACTCAACAGGACCCAACGCAAATTAATCCAAACGCTCAAAACTTGATAAGGGATACGGAAACCAAACAACACACCCCCACCATGACGCCTGACAGGTGCAGTTAGTTAGCCAACAGGAACTACTGGTAAGTACCGCCCGAGAGTATGTGCCATGTGCACAGCAATTTTTGCTGCAGCTTGCTTAGAACCAACTCCGCGACTTGGTGTGGGCCTAAATTTCCAAATTTCGCTTCTACACTAAAACATACAAAGAATAAAATGTAGACTAACTCCCCCATCGGATTATAGAATGCGAAAGGCTGTCCATGCTGCTTGCTTCGCTGCAGAAATGAAAAAGAAAGGCCAGGACGCCATGAGCTTGCAAATTTCGAGCACTTTTTCATTGAAAGCTCACGAATTTCGACGCGCGCAAACTGAACATAACAACATATGTAGATCATATAGGGCGTGCCAGAATATTATTAAATCTTGCATTAAGGAGTTTGACATAGCTGGTTCGACAGCACATTCTTATCGTGTTGCTCGTAGCTAGGGTTTCCAAGTCCCGGGACCAAAAGTGTTTTCGGGACTTACGAGTTATATTTCAAGTCCCGGGACTAGTCCCGAAGATCCCGAGAATGGTCCCGTAAGGGAAATAGTGTTCAGGTGAAATTTCCGAATGCAATTTCCAAAGAAAAACAAGTGTTTTAAGTTAAATAACTCTCGCCCGGCGGAAATAATTTCAGTTACGCGGGGTGCGGAAATGGGTCTCTAGTGACCCGGATCGAATTCAATTTTTTAAAATTAGTTAAAGCATCACAATGTCTGTTTTTCTAATACATACTTGCACATGATAATATAATCATAAAACTTTTTTTGACCTGCAGACGAAAAAATTCTTCATATTCTACGTCACTTTTATCGCTGCCACTGTCCTCATCAGACAAAAAATGAAAGTCGTTTTCGTCATCATCATGCATTAGTTCGTCATACAAATGTTCCGTGAGGGGAATTTTATTACGATCCATTCTTTTTGCCTATTATTTTACACAGCGTTATTATACTCCAGAAAACAAGAAAAAAAACAAAGAAGCGCGAACGCGGAAACCGGGTCTCAA